>CBVK0103501982.1:0-25484 GCA_900067695.1 Picea abies
TGTGGTAGGTGTGTCCAACATATATGGTTTTGGGAATGGGGAAATGAGTTGATAGAGGCAGTGATCCATGGATGGTGGTTGTAGGAGCTACTAATGCACCAACAAATAATTGATGTTAGTGTGGATGAGATTGTTGTCAATAATTCCAAGACTGTATACAATTGAGAATCCTGGAAGTTTCTATCACTAAGATTTCTTGAGCAATAGCACTGGAGCCATGGAAAGAGGTGTACATCCTGAGGAATTAATTCACAGTGAAGGGGGTTCTTGCTCGTGGATTTTGAAGGCTGATGGGAAAGAGATATGGTAAACTTGGATTTCTTTATGGTTGATAAACCGTGAGAGTTGATTTTCAAGATTGGTTGGGAAAACTAGAGTTAGCCTAGGACCCATCCTTGTGGATTCATAGCCCTGGCTCAAGGGTGACCTGCTATTGAGATATAAAAAAATAGTGTCTAAGGTTGGGTGGAACATTTGACATCTGCAACCAGTTAGTGAAAACATATTTTAAAAGATAAGTCTCTCTGTGATTTTATTTCTTTGTGTATTCTATTTATCTCTATGATATGTTTATGACATGTTAGTTGTTATTAATTGGTGTGCATTACCAGTTATGTAAGTTATTTTTAAATCATGCATGCTTCTTGTTATTGAATTTACATTATTATGTTCCTTATTTTGTAAGAAAGGTATCAAAATTTAGAAATCATCTTAGGAAGGTGAGTTTTAGAGGCACTTAGGGCAGTGGGTTGTATTACAGATTGGTATCAGAGCTCAATTGAAACACTTGGACTTCATGGGTTGAATACAAGTTGAAGATCATCTTCCAAACAGAGGCCAAGTCAATGAGTGCTTGGGCGACCGAATTTTTTCTTGAAAAACCAAGGAAATTTTCTTGAATTTGGAAATTTTAAAAATCTTTCACAGAGTGACATCAACTTGATGAGGATCCACATGGTGGGGTGACTTGATGAACAATGTGTAGCCATTGTGGAAATTTTCTAGTGGAAACACCATGGTGATGGGTCGTGGTGGTAGAAACTGTGGTAGTGGGGGATTTGGGGATCTGGAGATCCAAGAATTCTTCATAAGGGACTTTATTGAAAATGTTGGATCCATATGTGGAACCTTGACTGCACAGAACCATCACCATATAGAAGACCTAGATCTAGATATTTCATTATGCAACCTTTCTCCAAAATCTTGGATCCAGATGATGGAACCATGCCATGTCAGAACCTTGGGATTTTGTTAACACACCTATTGTTAAAAAATCCACGATCGATCTCAACCATCGATATTCCATCAACCTCTACCATCCAATCGGGAAGACGTGAAAGTTCGTGCACTGAGTCAAAGGTGTTGGGTGGGACCCACACACCCCCAGAATAATAGGAGTACTCCTTGTGGTCAAATGATAGAGTGTCGGGTGGAATTGTCAGTGTAGTGATGTGGAGGCCACATGGTGGGATTTTTGGAGAATTTGATATGGGAGGATATTCATATTTTTGGATAATTCCAGATAGATGAATATATCGTATTTTTGGAGAATTTCATATTGGTGGACATCCAAACTTTTTTAGAAGTCCAAATGGGTGGATATTTAGAGTTTCAGAGAAGGTTGTATGGGTGGATGTTGGATATAGGGCATTGACATATGGGAATTTGGGAATTTGAAGGTCCTTACAGGTTGTTGTTGTTGTTGAAGGGAGGATGTTGGATGAGGGGCATTAACATCTGGGCATCAAGATTCCCTTGAGGTAAATATTTATTAAAAGAGGAAGATCTAGATATGAAAATTTGATGAAGGATGATTACCATTTCAGCATGCCATGTTATTAGTTTTCATGTCAGTATGCCATGTTGCTAGTTTTCACATCAATAGAGTGCCATGTCAACATACCATGCTGAAAATTATCACATCAATAGTGTACGATTCAACAAGCCATGGTGGAAGGCCTTGGAGAGGAAGACTGCTTGGTAGAATTGGGAGGAATAAATCTAACTATCCAAAAATATGGAGATCCAAAATTCCTAATAAATAGACTTTTGCAAAAATTCAGATGTCAGATACCTTGTGCCCTTAAAGTTGAAAAATGGAACCTTGAAGAAAAACCCTTAATCATTTAGAGATCCGATAAATCCATGAAAAACCTTTCACGTGTAGTTAGTGGGAGGCTAGATCCAGATGAAGGAACCTTGACCTATGTAACATTCACCATTCGGGCAATGGTAAATCCAGAGATCCAGGATTTTGGAAAAGACTAGATTCAGATTCCATCAATAACTAGTAGTAAACTGATGGTAAAGTTTGATGTAAATTAACAGAAATTGCATAATGATTGTAATTTGGGGAAGAAAAGGGCCTTTCTAGGAGGCCATAAATTTCATCTCAAAGATCATATTGAGGCATGGGAATAGTCATTGGAAATATGATTGAGAGGATAATAACTTGGAACTATCAGAATTTGGATAATTGTGATATAATTATTCATAAAATGAGAAGAAGAAGTATCACCTATAGCTTTAATTGACAAATTAATTTTGTATAATATTCCCAACTCTAACAAAATGCTTGCTTGCACATTTTGTAGAATTAATGGATATAAGCATATCAATTCAAGCCAGGATTGTAGATTTGAGACATGGAGGATGGAGAGGGAGCCTTTAGTCATGAGAGAGAATCAAAAGGCCAACATATCAGTGTTGGTAATGAAGAGACATAATATAATGGAGACAAGAGTATAGTGTGTTGGGTATTGGGTGTAACTTGATACAAAACAAACAAACAAAACAGTAGATAATAGAAGAGAAATATTTTTTCAAAGATAGAAGGTGGTGTCTAAAGACACTGTTACAACACTTAAGCATATCACTTTATGATCATAATATCAAAATTCATATTGGAAATCTTGTATGAAACAAATATATCTCCATGATGATAATGACCCATCTGTTCTACTATTTATAGCTTCAAGACCTAACCAACTTCTTTGAAATCGGGAGGATCTTTTCCAGATATAACTATTGGTGGTTATAGTTGACTCCGTCAAATCCACGCTATCTATTTGGATCGATAAGGATGCTCAACAAAAGTATCCATTTGTCCAAATCATATTTGATTGCTCAACCTATCAATCCATCAATTGTCTGTCTTTGAATGCTAGTCAACTGTTTGAATGAGAGGCTTGTCGAGTATTTGACCGACTATTGTAGAGATTTGGTTGATCACCTGACCAACTGTTTCTAGATGTATGTGGATTTATCGACTGAATGATTCTAGGATAATTATGATGAACCATAATAACTTGATGTTACAACACCCCCCCACCCCCATCATCACATGACTTTGGAGATTTTGGAGTTGAAATTACGTCAGTAGGACACCCCCATAATTGCATCTTCTTGAAGCCCAAACATCATATAGATCTTGATAAATCTAAATTTAGATAAAATATTTGTGAATATGAGCATGGAGCTCAATATGATTCATGTTATTATGGGAAACATGGTTTTCAACAACTTTTATGACATTATGATTTTCACAGTAGATTGTAGTTGAGGTATGAATAGGAAAGCAAAATTCACCCAGACGTTGGTAGATCCAAACTACCTCTATACCTTCATGAATGACATCATGATATTCTTCTTTTGTAGTCGACAAGGAGGATGAATTTTTTTCCTTACACGACAAAAAATATGGTCCAATGATAAATAAAAACACATAGCTAGAAGCATATTTTCGATCATCACAGTCGCCAACCTAAACAAAGTCGGTGAAGCCGACTAGAAAATCTAAACTTCGATAATACTCGATACCAAAATGAGTGGTACCCTTGAGATAGAGGAAATTTCATTTAACTTCTTTCTAGTGAATTTCTCTAGGGTCTTGCATAAATTGAGAAACCATAGTAATATTAAAGGAAATGTTAGTTCGATTGTGAGTAAGATAAATGAGATTGTCAACCAATTGTTAATAGAGTGTAGCATCGACTTTGGGAGTCTAACAATTTTTATTTAGCTTTACTCCAAATTGAAAAGGAGTAGCATAGGGATTATAATATTCAATCTTAAAACATGTCAAAATATCCATTACATATTTATATTTAGAAATTAAAAAAACATCACATAGTGGTAATACTTGAAGACTAGAGAATAATGCAGAGTACCAAGATCTGTCATGTCAAAGTAGTCAACGAGTTGTTTCTTCAATATAAGAATGAGAACAATGTTATTTCCAATGATGACAAGGTTATTGACATATGCAATAACAATAAAAGTGTTTCCATTAGTATGGAGTACATTTAAGATGTGATCAGATTCACAATGTTTGAAACCAAGTGGAAGAATTTTTTTTTTGATCTTAGCATACCAAGCTCTAGGAGATTTCTTCAAACCATAGAGAGGCTTCTTGAGTCAACAAACTAGGTTAGAATCTGTCACAAAATAATGAGGCTATTCCATGAAAATCTATTCATATAGTTCATTATTAATAAAGGCACTCTTCACATCCATCTTATCGATTTTCCATCCAAATAAAACAAAAAAGAGAAAGAATCAATCAAACATAGTTAATCTTTGCAACAAGGGAAAATGTCTTAGTGTAGTCGATGCCTTATTTTTGAGAAAATACCTTCACAACCAAGCAATATTTATGATGCTCAACAACACCTTTGTAGGTAAATTTGGTCCTGCAGACCCATTGACACTTCACAATATTATTTCCTTGTGGTCGAGGAACTAATTCCCAAGTGTGATTCTTTGACAAAGAATCCAATTTTTCCTTCATATCTTGTTCCCATTTAGGTTGACCTTGGGCATCTAAGTAGGTAATAGAATAAGAAGTTTCAAGTAAATGAGTGATCAATGCAGCACTGGCATGTTGCTTTTGACTTTGATTTTATCATCTAGAGGAAATATCACTGACATCAGGTCCAACAGATGCAAGGGTCTTGGTAGTCCATCTGGTTAAAAAATATATAGGTTCATTGTTGTTCACTGCATAACGTCGATAAGAAGTCAGAACAATTTTGGTCGACATAGAGGGTGGACTAGGAAAAACATATATCAACAGACTAATTGAATTGAAGGTCGATGGTATAGTCAAAATAGGAACAGAGTTTGATTGTCCAGTCGAGGAACTGAAAAATGGAAAAAGAGAACTAGAGTCAGAAAAATAAATCAAAGTGATCATCCTATAACAATTCAGAGGAGGCATTCAACAACTTGATGCTATGAGACTTATGATAAAACCATACATTTCATCTGATAATGATTTGTTGTTTGATAGGATCAAATAGTAGATAAGTTTTAGAATCTTCAAAGTATCCCATCATGATGCAAGGATGACTCTTTGCATTCAACTTCTTTCTGCAATAATTAGAAATGTGATCCCAAGAAACACATCCAAACACACAGAGGTGGTTGACTGAGGGATTCTTTCCACACCACCATTTAAATGGAGTCACCAAAGGAACAAATCGAGTTGGGATGTGATTGATAAGATAGTTTTCATAGTAGAAAATTTTATCCCAGAAGCGAGGAGGAAAAAATTTGTCCTGCAAAAGACATCTATCCAGTTCAACTAATGTCTAATTCTTTCATTCTGTAATGCCATTCTGCTAAGGTGTATGAGGAACTAATCACTACCAACAAATACCAAATAGAAACCAGGTGTTCTTCAAAAAGGTCAATTTACATACTCACCACCATTGTTTGATCTTAGGCACTTGATGGGTCGACCACATTGATTTTCAGCAAAAGATCTAAATTATTTGAAATTTTTAGAGACAAGATTCTTGTTCTTTAGAACACAAACCCAAGTGAAATGAGAGAGATCATCAATGAAAGTCAAAATTGTAGATTTCAATATTGTAGAATTACTTGCTACAAACAAATTCTTAATAAAAAAAAAAGATACAATGGGACATACACACACACACATTACACAAATATTTTACCCTAGAAACCCAAACCGGGAAAACCAACAACATGTTTAGAGTCACAACTCTAATATTTTATTCATCATCTATATTCATTGTTTGCAATAATATATATATATATGATCCCATGACATCCAAATCCCCTAATCCATTGAATCATATTAGTAAACAACCCTAATTCCTTAACAAGAATCAGAAAACTATCGGTGAAAAACATGTGCTGAAAAACTGCTAAAAATAGACACAAAAATCATCATTTTTTTTTTCGGGGGCTTCACCCTCCTATGAATCCCTTGCATGCTTGGGGAAATGTAGACACTAGGTTTGGTCTTGAAAATAATATAACACATACCCAACATTATCCCACTTGTTTTTTTCTTTACATATAGGGGGTTACATGATTACATAGTCAACAATCCAGGGAAATAATTCCCATTGTTTCTCTACACCAGGAGAACTTCTCATTGCTCACAAACTTTGCTAATGAATCTGCAACATTATTCAAAGTGTCCACCTTCATCAAAAAAACCTTCTTGTCTTTGACTGGGTCTCTCAAAAAGTTATATTGGACATCAATATTCTTTGTCTTTGAATGAAAGTGACGTTCTTCGCCGGGAACATTGCACTCTGACTATCACAAGATATCCTTACAGTTTGTTGTACCAACCCAATACCTAAACACAATCTTATTAACCATCCTACTTTCTTTCTTGCATGAGTGGATGCCATGTATTTAGATTCTATATTTTGGTCATGCAAATAATATAACACATACCCAACAAAAATATATCTTGCAACTACTAGGGAAGGTAGATTAATACAACATAGAACACTGTGAAGCAACTTCAAGAGGTTATGTGCTTTCTTCTCCTTTCTAGAGTCAAAGGGTCCTTGATGATGCTTTCCAAGGACACATCCCTTGTAGAATCTATCAAAGGGGGAAACTTTAGGTAAACCAAAAACCATTTTCTAAGTTTCCATCGATTGCATACTTCAAAAATTCAGGTGTCTGAGTCATTCATGTTAAGTTCAAATTCATTTTTTAGTGTGAACAACAAAACTAGTCGGTTCAGATTCAGGTTGAGTCATGCCACAAAATTTATACAAACTTTCCTTCCAATCGAGAAACCATCCAACGAAAATCGACTGATCTTTCCTCAAATCTCGAACAAAGAATTGATCTAGCCAAAATAACACAATCTTACCTGTCTCTGTTAACTGAGAAATAGACAAAAAATTGACATTGAGATTTGATACATGATAAATGTTGAATATTATCCCATGTTGATAGGAAACACCACCCTGACCAACAATATCGAGAGAAAAATAATCGACAACATAAATATTCCTCTTCTTAGCTTCATTTAAGGAGGTGAACAAGGAAGCATCCTTAGTAATATGATGAGTGCACCTAGATTCAACTACCCATTCACTTTGCATAGAATGAGACACCAAGGCTTGAGAAGTCCTGAATTGGAAGGTGAAATTACTGTTAGGTCGTTGAACAATGAACATGTCTCCTTCAAGGTATTTAACCTTCTCTAAATCCTCTTTGTTCTTATAGAAAACCTTCTCCACATGTCCATGATTTCCATAGAACTGACATGTATTCTTCTTTTGACTTTGATGAGGTTCATTTGTCTTCTCTTTAGGTTTTTGGTCAAGGCATCCAAGTCTCTATGTATGGGTATCAAAGAAAACTCTTTCTTTTTTATTCAACTTTCCCTTTCCCTTGAGCAAGTGGGCTTGATGTTTACTACAATGATTTCCTTTGTCAAGAAACATATGTCAATCAGTGATCAAAAGACCAAATAAATCTTCAAACATGTAATCCTTACCATCTTCCTTGCATGCCTACCCATTGGTGTGAAAATTTGAAACAAACACATCGAATGGTGTTCTCAATTTCATCAGGACCATCTCGATGAATTTTCTTCCTTTATTCTGATAATTCTTTCCACATTCACCCAATTTAAACTACAATTCCTTCACATGCACCAAATAGTCCTCTATTATGTCAAAATAATGATGATCGAGAGAGATCAAACTCTTTCTCCAATTGCATGATGTGGCTTTCATTGACTCGGTTGAACAACAAATTCAAATTCTTCCAAAATTGATGAGGGAAGTCGATACCACTGATGTGAAAACAAATCTCCCATGAGATACAGGTCATGATGACCCCTGCACCCTCATCCTTCTTTCCATTAACAACAAACTTTGCCTAATCATCTGTTGGATTTGGAATCACAATTTTTGTATACTGCCATAGTCCTTTACTCTTCAGTAGGGTTTCATTGTCTGGTTCCCATACTATATCATTTGATTCATTAATAATTATGGGATCAATCTTTTAACCCATATTCAATATCTAGACAAATCATATATGTTTCCACAAGTCACATCACCGACCTAGAGTCAATCACATGACATATCAAACTCAACAAGAGTTGTATAAAACATGTGAGGTTTCAAACCATCGACTTTGATACCATGTTTGGGATTGGGTGTAACCTGCTATGAATAGACAAACAAAATTGTAGATAATCAAATAGAAATAATTTTTTGAAGACATAAGGTGGTGTCTAAATACATTGTTACAACACTTAAGCATAGCATATTGTGATCAGAACATCATAATGCATATTCTAAATCTTGTATGCAACAAATATATCACCATAATGATAATGAACCATCAGGTTTTCTATTTATAGCTTCAAGTTCTAACTAAATTCCTTGAAATTGGTAGTATCTTGCCCACATATAATCGTTGGTGGTTAGAGTTGACTCCTTCAAATATGCACTGTCTAATTGGATTTACAAGGATGCTCAACCCGCGTTACAAGGAAAATCTCTCTATTGCATGGGGTAAACCACAATAGATGGAATGAGACATAGAAATCAACTATAATCCCAAGTATGCTATATAAATGAAATGCTAACAAGACAAAGCCAAGAGCCTACCTCGTTCGGACGTTCGATGAAGATAATTCTTGAGTACACAAATCAAAGATTTATACCTGCAATTTGTCCTCAACAACCAAGATATGCAAGCATATGGTGATAATACATAATTTTAGCATATATATTAGCATAATCCATTAACATACATGAAAAATGCACCCATGGAATAATAATTCAAATATTTGCAAGATATCAATTGGACGAGAAAATAGTATTTCTATTAAAATAATCAATAGAAGTATATATGTGATAAAATTATGTAACGACACATATCAAAACCAAGAAACTAAGTTCCTCCAGTTGGGCCTCCAGCACTTCAATCCTCCACCAAAGGAAATCTCATATAAAGGAGTCAATGAGGTTCTCCATCATAAAGAAGGAAGAGCTTGGGGGATGAACAAGGAGTTTAGACTTTCAAGGACAAAGGGATGTAGACTAAATATGAAGTGAAATTTATCGAGAGTGTCTTTGCTCTCAAAGTTGAATTGTTGAATCTCCCAAGGCTTGGATATGGCTCAATTTATAGCCTTCAAATGGAACTGAAGGGTCGATTCAGAGTGTTTTCAGTATACAAAAGGTCAAATATCATGGATCTCGTGATATGGCATGGAAACCCAACATTGTTTTTAATTTTTATCACCATACCCGATGTACGTAAGCTGTAGTGGAAAAACCTACGTGTACGCTTTATTTCTAACTGATAGGGTGAATATATGTGGAAATTTATGCTTTTTTGGCTCTGGAAGGTACAAAAGGGGACTTCAAGTCTGAATAAGGAAATGGAAAGGTCATCCAAGCAAGTTGCATGGAGTGAGGAAAAATTTGTTGTAACAGATGCCCCCTAATGTGTGAGTTTAGAGGAGTATCTGCGATGGTTGAAATACATTAAAATTCCCAGAAGTGGAGTAATGGAGACTCAGTTGGAAGTGCTAGTTACCCATGAGAATATTACAATTCATAATGACTATGTACAAATGGATGCCAATATGAATTACACTGCATATCCATGTGGAAATATATCAAATAGTTGTAATGGCCATGATTAGGCAATACAAAATGGATATATGCCATAGGTTGTCATAGTCACAAACAAGGCACATTGGAATCTAGTCTCAAAATCAATCTAAAGATATTCATATACAATGGAGTACAATATTATCTCCCATGATCACTGAAGTCATATAGGTATTGTTCCAATGAAAGACAACAACATATTAGGAATGTTGCTACTGTAAGTTGGAGGTCTTCTACTCTATCCACCAAAGGTGCAAGTCTACATCAAGTGAATAGAGGAGTTGAGGTCAAACACAATGAGACTTTGTTTGATTACCGGTCATTAAGGTATACCATTAACAAATGCAGGACAAACTACCGATAATGAAAGTAGGTATCAAGGAAACGAGTACATTCTACAAGTGTCAATAAGGGTATTGAGGTCAAACACTTGAAGAATCCATTGATCAAGAGACATTGATGTATTCCCAATTATCAATGGTGGGAGAAATTGCCATTGATCACTGCAAGATTCTAGGTACTCATAATACTCTAGGTCTCATTTCCATAATAGATGAGCTAAAGTCAATGGAAGGAGACCCACTTAAAGGAGAGCATGAGGGAATCTCTCATCTGTTAGCACGAGGTACAAAGAAATAGTTTGATGATTAGGATGAAATCAGATGAATAGGATGTTCTTTAACCAATGATCCTATGCATGTCCCACATGAACCAACTACAAGTAGTGCATGAAAGAGACCCTCTGAATAACATCCAATAAGGAAGATTCCCAAAAAAGGTGAGGAAACCACCAATAAGACTAATGGAATGAAAGACACTATAGGAACGACAATGTGTGAATATATTTCTTATCATCTAACACAAGGGAAACCCTTCAGTCAACGACCAATGACACAATGTCAACTGTTGGGTTCAAGGTTGCCTACCAATAATGAAAGTAGGACTAGGGTGCATGGTAGGACTACAACTTCATGTGACTCTGAGATAAACTAAGGGTATGGCCAACATGCAAAGTCAAGAGTTCTGAGAAATGGTCGACACAAGATTGTAGACTTCCTTTGAACAAGAGCATGAGACCTATGGATAACTCATCCAACATAGACTTGATGATAAAACTTTGTGATGTATGAGGCATCAACAAACTCTCCAAAGGGACTGGAAGAATAACCAGTCAAAGGATTAAACTATATGTAATGAGCTCAACTTCCTAAGGTCATGCTACACCCAAAATTTGGATGACAATGGAATCAAAAGTTTGTGATTTATTCAAAGGTGACACGACTGCTGCCGATATGAGATAATATTCTTTTCCCAACCTTAAGTTTTTGTTTTTTCATAGGCAAATAAATGTTATGATACAGGAGAGGAAATGAGTGTCGCGAGTAAGCAATTAGTTCCAAATAGTGGAACATACCTATGCTCAATGCAAGGAAGTGAATGTGGGGCATGGACACTCAAGGGAATGTTTCCTCTTAGGGTACATGGTGTCAAGTTGTAAAGGATATATAAAAGGCTCTGCTTGGAAAGTGATGCAAATTGTTGAGGTAAGAGGATTATAAAGAGAAAGCAAGAATAAAAAATAGGCTCAATACTGCAACTAGGATGATGGAATTCGATTATAACTTAACTCCAAAGAATGCCCTTTTTCGTAGATTTAGTCCCCTAGGCCCGAAAAAGTATAAAATAATACCTAGGAGAACTCTTCTAGCCAATGGTGACTAGAGTATTCCTTTTTCGTAAGTAGTCTACTTGGATCAAAAAAGTGTTAAACTTACAACAAATATATGTCCTTTCAAATCCATTTAACAAGTGTGAAAGAGACAAGTTCACTCGACAACCTTTTTCATTTTTTAGAGAGTCAGGAAAGAGCTTAACCAAGACTTGGGGGGAGTCCGATAGGTAACGATCAAAATGATTGTGAGTAAGAATATGTGTTTCAAAAGAAAATTCATATCGGAACTATAAGGAACTCCCGTTCCTATGGAATAACTTCTACAAAGGTACCAAATAACACAAATGTTATAACTAGGGCAACCATGTTTGGTAAGCCTCTACCACTTGATAACGACACTTCTAGTAGTAGTAAGAAGGTTTTGTGTCACTAATAAATGGGTTCGTACCTAGGGTGTATGGATCACAGTCATGGGATGATGCAAGAGTGAAAGATGGAGTGAAAACCTATCCTATATGCCGATGAAAGAATATACTTGCCGAAGGCATGAACGTGCGGCCCTAGACAAAACCACCAAAAACCAATTCTTTCCACTGCACTATTAGTCCATAAGGTCAAAAATTAGCACAAACTATATGAAGAGGGTAAATTTTTTTTACTAATAGTAAAAATAGACCATTTTACCATACCATTTAAGTTTTTCCACCCACCTAGTGCATTTTAGGCCATTTTCCCCATGATCTTCAAGTGCTGATTGTGGGAGCTACGATCAACAGAATCAACAACTGTTTGAACCAAGTAAGTGACCATCCCCTCTACTTCAACTTCAATAGTTTAAATTTCAATTTTAGGCTCCATTGTTTTAGTATTAGAGGGCGTAATATGGAAATTAGGGCGTATGCAGGTGACAATTCATTAGGTCGCGTATGTGACCCCATATACGTGGGAAAAGGGAATCAAGTACATGTATATGGATCCCTATACGTGATTGTTACCAAGTTATCCTACATGCAAGTCCCTGAATACATTTTTGAAAGGTTTTAACTAAAGAAATGGCTTCTCCTTTGTAGTATGGTGATTGAATGCAGGGAGAGGGAGCATGAAGAGATAGATGCAGCAGTGGGAAGGGATGAAAGGGCCCAACAAGCTTTAAAAATATGTGGCCTTTATAAATTTTTATCTCTCAAGGGAATGAGGGCTCAGGTGAGGTTACTCTAGTTATTAGTAAACTATTAGGATCCAGAGATAGAGTCCTTCAACCTCGATGGGAAACCATTGAGGATTGAAGTGGATGATATATACTTCATCACATGATTGTCTCGCTGAGGCAAGGTAGTGAATCTCAAGGACCGAGGGGTTGGGGGTGGTATGATTATGGAAAAGTACATTGCCACCCACTATGTTGTAGACACAGATAAAGTAGGGAGCCAAATCCCGATCAAGACGACCGAGAACCTGAGCTCAAATATCATCGTGATTGTACTTACATGGATTTTAGGTTTGGCCTCGTTGCACCAGGAATCAAGGCCACTCATGTTCTATGAAGTGGAGTGTTTAAGACCCATTGTTTATGACTAGTGTACCTCACTGTACTGGATAACTTGAAGAGACGGTTGATGGATTGCAAACAAGGGAAAATGAGAAATTTCCGATTTGTGTCCATTCTTTGTATTTTTTTCTTTGAGAGGGTTCTAGGATTGAGCCCTAGAGTAGATATTACTCCACATGGACAACGTGATCCATCCATGTCACAATGGAATGATGTGATGAGACGTCTAGGAGGTGGTAGGGTGCCAACCCCCTACAATGATGAGTTCTTTTTCTGGCGGCGCTGATAGGTCGTAGCCATTTACGGCGAGACAGACTAAAGAGGGGATCCAAAATTTCCTTTGCCACTAGGTTCCGCATAATATGATATTGGTAAGAAATGTTTTTATATATTTCATTTATTTGTGTTTTTCAATACAAATAAAAAATGTAAATATTTATGTATGGTATCAAGTATTAACAATTTCTTTGTTATGTAGATGTAGATTCACAATGGCTAGATGGATTCCCATGACATCAACGGAGGGGCCAAGGAGATGAGCACATTAGAGGAGATGTAAAGAGACTGTTGCAGAATGTGTACAAGAACCTGTCTCGATTGACACATAGGATTCCTATGGTTCAATTCGAGGATCTTCCAGAGCCAATGCGATGACAGGCGGTGGGTGTACCCCATGAGTGGGTGCAAATATTTAGGCATCTCGCAAACTCCGTAGTGTCTTATCATGATACACATCCGACTCCATAGGCATACATGCCATGGTCATATTATATACTGGATATATATGTATTTTGAGGGTGTGAGCCCCATTTTGTACTATGACACCATATTTTTTGAAATGATGAAATATATAAAAAACAAATTGGTCTTCTTCTTTACTTATATATGTTAAAATGTGTACATGCATGAATGTTCTTTCTTTGCTTAGTCATGTGAAAAATTCCAATCTAAAATATAATGAGAATATGCATCAGATACATGATTAGAACTTCTAGATATGTGATTATAAGTTAGAAAATAAAAGTATTGTTACAAAAGTCATACCCGTAGGAATCATCGGAGTAGAGTAGGGTCTAGCACATGGTAGTTATTGTTTAACTTACATACAACTAAATGGGAGTCTAGGTGAACCTCTAAAGACCGTTTAACCATATGAAATGGTGTCGTGTAATATATCTATAACGACGATATATTCAACCACGTTATTCATTGATGGCTCCAGATGAACGCCACCTGAAGACACCAGTTGTCCCTTGGGTGAGTAAATGACCCAAGCGATGGAAGCCATGTTCCGTATATGACGATATGCACCGCCCGTGAATCCTAAGTAAACTAAAGACTCCGTTGACATCTTCCAACCAGGGGAAAACTTGATAAGAAATTCAATGACACTAAGATACGCTAATATAGAAAAGGACATGCCCAATATTGAGGGCTCAAGTGTAATACCTTTTAAGGTAGAGCCCATTTCTAGGCTCATCCATCATATTCCCTTCATAATCCTCCAATTCATAGGCTCCTTTTTCTAAGACATGCCGCATGATATAAGGACCATGCCACATGGGGTTGATCTTGCCTACCCCAAATGGTTTTTTAGCTTGGTCATATATGAGAACCAAGTCACCCTCAACGTACTATTGAGGACAAATAAACTTGTCATACTGAAACTTAACACATCGTTTATTTTTTTCGATATCCATAGAGGCATCTCAACACTTCTCATTGATATGCTCTAGGTGTATGAGGAGTTCTTCAAGATCAGATGTGTCAGGTAGGATCTCAATTTCCAACTTCAGGGAAGGGTTTCACATTCAACCAGAATAATTGAATCCACGCCATGTACTAACTGAAAAGGAGAGAAACCCTTGGAAGTATTTACCAAGGTTCGATATTCCCAAAGTGCAGTGTAAAACATCATATGCCAGTCATATTTACTCTTACTAATATTTTTTTGCAAGATGGTCTTGAGAGATTTATTCATTGCCTCTACTTGTCCATTTTCCTAGGGATAATAAGGGGATGAATGACTGTGATTAAACCCCAATTTTGATGCTAACTCTTTCATCATTTCATTCTGAAAGTGATTTCCATGATCAGTGATAATCTCTCTTGGTATTATGAAATGGGCTATAATTTGGTTGACTATGAAAAATGTTGCAGTCTTACCATCGGATTTAGCGGTAGGCATGGTCTATATCCATTTAATGAAGTAATCCATGACCATAATGATATGTTGATTCCCCCCAACCGAAGTTGGGTTAGATTCCATAAAATCTACCCCTCACTTGGTGAAGGGATTGCCAGTGATGACTAGGTGAACAGGGGTTGGGTGCGAGCGCATTTTCCAAGTGAACACCTGGCAAGGGTGACACTTCTTTACCTCTTCAACACAATCTTTAAAAGTTGACAGCCAAAATAAGTGGCTCGAAATATTTTTTGGGTTGTCACAAGCCCAGATAAATGACCAAAACAAGCCCCACTGTGACTGTCATTGAGAACTGACTCAACTTCCTCATGAGTCAATCTACAACGTAAAATATTATCTACTCCTTGATCATACAAAGTGTCGTCGATTATAAGGTAGTTTTTAGCCTGATGAGATATACGTCGTCGATCATCTCTCGATAGATGTTGGGATAACTTCAAGGTTCAAAGATAAATTAGAATGTCTCTGTACCAGGGGTATGAAGATGAGATAAGGAAGATATGTTCATCCATGAATGAATCGTCATAAAAAATTTCCTCATCTAGTCAAGGGAAGTTCGATATCAACTCGGAAAAAACTAAAGATTTCTTAGACTTCACTAAAACTAAATCGAGATCAAATTATTGAAAAACAATAATCCACTTATTGTATTTCCCCCCTATGATACACCTGGTGAGGATGTATTGAAATGGACTAATATCCGAAACTATGGTAGTTTTGAAAAGTAATATATAATTTCGTAATATTTGAACCACATGTACGATGACCAAACATAGTTTCTCTACGTGAGAGTATTTAAGTTCAGGACTGACTAGGTTTCAATTGAGATAATAAACAATGTTCTCATGGAGTTCATCATCCTCCTGAACCAGAAAAATAACAACCGTCCCTTTGGACATGCCGATGTAAATAAAATAGTCTCTATTGTAGTCTAGAGGCTTTAGCAGAGGTGACGATACCAAAGATTTCTTAAGAGCATCAAAAATTTTATGGTCTCGCTCATCCCATATAAACAGAGTATGATTCTTCAAAAGACACATGAAACCCTTAGTTAAATTGGCATATTTCACTATGAACCAATGCAATAAATTATCCTTCCCTGTAAACCTTGAATTTTTCGAATGTTGCACGGGGAAGGAAATCAAAGTATTGCCTCAACCTTCGTAGGATCTACCATGATCCCATGCTCAAACAATAAGAATCCTAAAAGACAGCTAGGTCTAAGGAAAAAGATTCCTTTGTGAGTTTTCAATCGAATGTGATACTAACGACATCTCTCAAATACTAATAGAAGGTGCGTGGAGTTATCTACTCTCTTTTGAGAGTGAGCAGAAAGATCATCAAGGTAAGCTTCGAAAATATTTTTGAGATTGTGAAAATAAAAGGTCATGACATGTTGGAAGGTTTCTCCGACGTTTTTAAGGCCAAAAGGCATTTTTCAGTATGAAAAAGTACCCCAAAGGAAAATAAACATCATCTTATGTTGATATTAGGGTTTGATTTGAATTTAATTATACCTTGAAAATCTGTCCATAAAATAAAATACTTTGCTTCCCACACACTCATCAAGAATCT
The DNA here is from genome assembly GCA_900067695.1 of Picea abies. Taxonomy (NCBI): domain Eukaryota; kingdom Viridiplantae; phylum Streptophyta; class Pinopsida; order Pinales; family Pinaceae; genus Picea; species Picea abies. The sequence continues at coordinate 16,923 of CBVK0103501982.1, forward strand.
GGTCAATGAAAGGAGCCAGGAAGTTATCTTTAGGAAAATCCTTGTTCATATCTAAAAAATCCATACATACATGGATGGTTCCTTATTTTTTATTCACGGGAATGGGTTTGGACACCCATTCAGTCAAAGGGAATTGGGTAGATGAAACCAACATTAAGTAGCTTCTCTACCTTTGCCTTAATAGCAGGGGCCTTCCTAGGATTAACAAATCTAAGATGTTGTCGAATAGGTCTAGCATCCAGAGAGGTATTAATATAATGTTCGAGAATGTTGGGGTCGATCCTTGGAATCTATTCATACGAACAAGCGAATACATCACATAATTATTTGAAGAGATAGGTGAAGATATAAATTTATTCAGGCGAACAATTTGCATCAATATATACATTCTAAAATTTTCCAGGAATTCGAGAGATGTCGATTGTGATGGTAGGAGAAACATTCTTCATGTCTCCTTAGGCATAAATACAATGTGTATCTAACAGAACCACAACATGACCAACCATATCACTCAAGGTAGATCTAAATTCATCCTTTTCGATCCTAACAAGCGTTGGGAGGAAATAGGAATGATGATGCATAACGTCCCAAGGCCTATCGGGGCCATACATGGGCTCTAAGATGGCTTCATATGAGGGTAATGTATCATCGAGGGAATCATGCAAACAAGAATATTGAACTTCCCATACGGGTTCTAGAATAGGATCCACCTCATCCATCCATGAGGAGAAAGGATCCCGGTTAACAGTAGCATCAAGAATAGACTGATATGCAAATTATGTCACTGACAGTGGAATTTCCATCCTAATATGCGACTGACCTTCATATGACATACTCAGAGAAGGTATGGTCCAATGGTCATTGAAATACAAAGTATGGAAATGAATAGACCTCACCGACGATGAAGAATCACTAGAAATGGCATGAATATGGTTAATTGGTGCCACAAAATCAAATATACCCATGAGAGAGGAATACATTATAACACCAACATCCTCATTTTCCTACTGAGAATTGTCGATCATAGGGACCAAAGGTCCAATTGATGCATTAGGACTAGCATGTGCAAAGGACAGTTGATCAATCGTCACTATTTTCCCTTCATTAGGAAAACAAAAAGTGCAGAAAACGAACGACACGATTGTTTTCATGGCATAAGTCCAATTACTCCCTAGTAGAAAATTATAGTCGAGGGGTGAATCAACCACCTTGACTTCAAACTCCACTATCTTTCAACCTAACTAGACTGGGAAAGTAGGAAGAATTATGTGGGGTCAAAACAAAAACCCATCAAAAGAGGTCAACATAGTCATAGTTTGGGATAGATTCAGAGAGCCATTGGCTTTCCAATAGGTTAGGGACATCACTTATGTCGCAACACCTTCTCCAATTATAGTGCATTTGATGGTAATTTTCGTGTACTCCACAAGGATTTGAAAGGCCACATTGTAAGCTAAATGAGGCCTAACATCTGTGACATCAAAATTAATAACCATTGATCCACACGGGTCTAGATATCCTAATGCATATAACAAGGCATTCCTCTACGAAGGACATGTATGGAGAACCTCCAAAGTCAACATCGCACAAGGGGTTTGACCCATATCTTTGATAATCGAATAGTTCTGGGAAACTCTGACATTAGGATTGTGAGAAGAAAGATTTAGTACTCCTTTCGAAACACAAGGCAAAGGTTCCAACTTTTCAATCTGCAAGGGTGTTTCCGGAGGAGGAGACTAAGGACCTACAATAGTCTATGAAGAACTGTAATCATGAGATCAAGTGGCTACATCAATATGATACTTTACCATATTGACACATATATGTCCACCTTCATGTGCCAAGGGGTTTTGACTCCCACTCGATGCATTTCCGGTGTTGGAAGTCCCTGAGGCCATGTACTGATTATGCAAAAAAAAAATGGTGAGGACAAATTTTACAAGGAAACCTCACCTTCTATTTTTCTTTCTTGCCCTCACTGGCATCATTATTCAATCTATCATTGTTAGTGTCATCCTTGGATTTATTTTTATTTTTCCCACCCTTACGATTATTACCTCATCCTTTCCTTCTATTCCCTCCTAGTTTTTGGTTACCATTTGGGTTAGCCAACAACTGTACATAATGCACATCCACTGATTGAGTGGGAGTGGCAGACGAATCCAAATATTTTCCTACTACAGGCTGGCTTAGAGACAAGTATTTCAATTGGTTCGTCACCAAATATGTAGACCTATCATTTGCAGAGCCTATGATTCCATCAGCACGAGGCCCAAGATTTTTTCTAGGGTCATAGTTTGACTGTGACGCGTCAGGAATAATTTCATACAACATCCCATATTGACAATATATGAGGTTCAATTGTTAGACTTTGAAAATAGCTTCTTCTTCAAATGTTACTCCGGATGTAGAGACATCCTTCTAAATATAAGGCAATAAGGATGTAAGGAACCACTCCAATAGAAATTATGGAGGAATGTATGCTTTGATAAACCTCTTTCATCCACCCCACTCTTAGATATGGTCTGAGATATGTGTGGCTTTATCTTGGTGGAGGGCCAAAAAAAGTTCTATGCCGACATTGTAACAAACTGACAACTGGAAGTGGTTGAGAGACCAAAACCATCTGATTAAAGTTTCCATATGTTCCCCCGATAGATCAATGTACCATTTCACGACGACCCCCATGAGGGTGTGTTGAAATAGCCTCAAATGAATAGAATCGTCATTCAGGGAGTTAGACGAACACCAAAGATGAAAAGTAGTGACATGATCACCCAAATCCTCTCCGATATTGCCTTCAAATTTTGGAATGTCCGAAGGAATCTTGGTGGGGATGGGAGGCCATAGCAGATCATGATGCACAGGGTCATTCATTAATTTTGACAAATCTGATAGATTAAGAGTGGCTAGAAAAGGGAGTCGGGGTTGTGACGTCTGAGCCCATGCTCCCAAGAAATATTGGTGTTGAGGGATTGTAGGCCATCCAAGGTTTTGGTATATTCCATGGACCTGTCGAGTAGGATAATATCCTCCTCCAAACTGATTCATAAAAGGTTGTATGGGAAGCATACTTGTGGAAGCAACATAATGAGGGTTATATATGTTTCCCCCAGCTAAAGGGGCTCTAGGATGGGGGTTTCCCATAGTTTGAAACTGACTCCCTTTGGATCGAAGTATGGAGGACAGAGGGGGAATAGAATTAATAAATGTGTTTTCTCAGAATTGGCATGGAGGAAGAGGGGATGAAGGATCAAATATAGGAAGTGAATTTTCCACCTGATTGAGCACTCCATCCAGGAGCATTGAGAATAAGATTAGGCCCAAAAGAAAGAGGATACCAACCTCCAACTATAGGATTAGTTTGGGGAATATGGACTCCACCAAATGACAGAGGAATATATGAAGGAGCCATGCCCCCAGGTCCAAAACTAGGATTTTCATTAGCCACTAGAATGGAGGATGAGAGTTGTGATGTCATGTTGGCCATACCAAAAGAAAAGGGATTAGAGACATAAGGTATTAAGTGAGAATTGTAACCTATCGTACCAAAAAGATATTTGAAAGGGTTCATTCCTATGGGTTGAGTAGAAACCATAGGTTGGGTAGCAGTAGAGGCGAGGATCTCTGGCACCCTAACCATTGAGGTTGAAGGATTTGAAGGGATCCCACTACAAAAGATATAGGAGTTGATGGACTCCCTGTGATTTTCAGGTTTGACTTAGTACTCATAGCTGGATGATCACAAGTCTAGGAGGTGGAGATATATGTACCACGTTTATTAACTTTACACCTTTTAGATGGAAACTTCGATAAAGACTCAAGATGCGATGGTAACTTCAAAAAATGACGAGACCTGTGAGGAGGCTGGTCTTGCTCCATGATGACTCAAGAATGAAGATATAAAACCAAATCCTAAGGACAACTAATAATCAGAGAGCACACCAAAATAAATAAAAAAGGCCAATACACACAAAAAGGATATAGTGGTTGAAAAGGGGTCTCCGTCACTAGAGTAGGTATGTCTCACCCAAGAGGGGCATGAGACTCCCTTCAAAATATTGGAGGTATCAGAATCAGTTATAAGAGCCCCTGTAGGCTTAACAATGTAGTTGGTTAGATTCCCCTAGAGAGGTAATCCTCCATAAAGGTTGTGTTTTTTCCAACCCTTATCTAAATCAGGGTACCTATAGAATAATCCCTGCAAGTAACTTATGTGGCTACCTATGTTAAGAAACTAGAGTCACCACAATGTAACCAATGTGCAAGCGAACAGTCATAAGTCCGGTCCACTGTATGGGCAGGGTAAAAAATCCCAAAATCCTAAAAGCACCACCTTTCATGGAGGTAAAGGTACTATAAACACCCCTAAATACAAATAGAACCCCAAAAATATCTCTAACATTGAGAAGGTATTAGAGGGTTATCTCTTCAACCAACATCGTGCGATCTCGTTCTTAACTCTGGTGTGATCGAAGCCTCCTGATGTCACTAATTACAAAATGGGTTTCACCACTCCTTGGTTAGATACATATGTTTAGTTTAATAGCTGTTATCACTGAAATTTTATCCACAAATGGTTATAGGAATCCAGCATGTCCAAACACCTATTAGTTCATCCATGGCCCAAAAAATGGATTTCCAAAGGGCCCAAAACTATACAACCAGTTATAAAATTAGCATGTGCTCAGAATGCAAAAGAAGCGCGTGCACATGCGCCAATCGAAAACTCTGGAAAAGAGCACATGCGCTCGATGTGTGATTGTCAACACAAAAATCTGTGTACAATTCAGAACGACACATTAATGATTTTGGTCGGCCTCCCACCCACTTATGGTTCAGCGCCCAAGTCGATTTGACCTTCAAATCTGAGCTGAATCCGAGTGGGGGGCTGGTCAAAGACCTAGAGGTGCCTTAAAGGGCCCCTTGTTCAGACTAAAGACTGGTTGGATAATGCCTGAAAGATTTTCTATAAAAGGAGGCCATGGGTGCACTACATTTCCAATAATCTTTTTGTATTGTTATGCTACCTCTATTCTCCTGCAAGGAACCTCTTTCCTCAATGGAGCATATAAGCATCATTTCATTGGGCCATTCACATCACCTCTTGAGTGAATGAGCTTTGGATTTATTCACTATTTCCTTTTAGTTTGTTATTTGTAAGAAGAGCTCAATCATTCGAGGTTCAAGAGCCCTCCCTTGGAGAAAGAGGGACCCATTAGCCTCCCTTTCTCTTTGGTTTTTTCCCACTAATACAATCTATCCATTGGTGGCATGAATATCGGTCTTTCTTTTGTTCTATTTCCCTTATGCACATTAATTTAGTTTCTTTAATTGTTATTAGATTAGTTGTTTATTTGCTTATTGTGCTTGATGTTTCTAACTCTTGAACTCACTTCTTCCCTATTTAACTAACCCAATTGGACTTGTAAGTGTCCCTCTTTTGCTCATTTAGGTGACAAAAAGGATACAACAGATTGGCGACTCCACTGGGGATATGTATCAATTTCCTCTCCATTTGGGTTGTTTGAGCACTTCTTTTTGGTTTATTTAACTTGCAGGAGCCATAACCGGCCCAAGCTTGCTTGCAAAAAGCTAAATTTAACACTGACCTGAGAGAATTTCATCCAAAATTTTCTTCCCGACCATGTAACAGAAAGTGCACGGGTTTTTTAACCCACAGGCGCGTCTTCCAAGCACGTGCGCCAAACTCACTGTGTTTCTCAGCGCATTCTAAGCGCTTGCATCAATAGATTGTTTCTAATTTGTGTATTGGTGCCACATGTGCCTTTGTCTACTCTGCGACCTGCGCATCTGTCCATAAATTCACACATTGTAAAGGTTTTTGCGATATGTTGAAGGCCCATAGCCTTCTTAAACTTGATTATATGCAAATTGTAATATGCACCACACTTAGATTCCCTCTCCACATAAAGGGTTAGTCAAAACATAGGCACTTAGGGGGTTAAAATTCATATTTATCCTCTTTTTTCTTTCATTTTTCCACATGGATGGCTTTCTTTGATTAAATTTAAGTTGGAATCATTCTATATCACATATATAACCACTTGCATTGGGACCAGAAATTGAACGCCAATTATTGAGTATGCTCTTCTCTCGTGCCATAGAACGATCTTGAGAATCAGAAAAACGATTGAGGGAAAATTTCATCTCCCTTAAAAGACAAAATCTTTAGGAGAGGACAACCACCCCCTCAAGATTCCTCTTAGTTTATTTTTCAAACACATCTTAAATTTGTAAGGGCCCATACATGCCCACATGCTACAAAGATAAGATAGTTTTGAATCTACTTTCTTAGATTACATCACTAGGGAAGTTTAAAGGTTTTGTAACGGGCCCATACATGCCCACATGTCCACAATCTAGGATAGTTTTTGAAGCTTTCTTAGATTAAATAACAGTAGGGAGTTAAAGGATTGGTAAGGACCCATATGTCCACATGTTAGTTCTCCAGGGACTTTAAAATTCTGCAAGGTTGTACCAATGGCATTTAGTAAATTAGGTAATCAAGACTTGTAAGGACCATACAAAGTCCACATACAGCAAGGTGACACCTAACTTATTAAAAATTTGGCACACTTTCACTTGTTCACACACAAAGTCACTACTCACTCACATAGTTTCATTTAGAATCGTGGAGGTTGAAGTAGGTTTCCTCCAAAGGGATTCTAAAATGCCCCACCCTTTTCTTGACGAGATTATCCACTCCCGCTTCATTTCAACGAGATTGGTTCACACCCCCAATCTCTCGAACAACCACATCTAAATTTTTTTCTAAAAAACTCACTAACTTTTCCTCCATAGGAGGTGCCAAAAGATTTTTTTTAGTCTAGGTAGTATTTTGGGGATAGGCATCAAAATAACTCCCCGCTATTTGGTTCTCACATCTTCAAACAATAGAAGTTGTCACATAGAGAACTTTAAATCCTCCAAGTCAAGTGTTCCTAACACCATAAGGCAGGGAGATACCTGTGAAGGGTCGAAGGCCAATGTCAGGTTGTTCTATGCGTCCCCCCTTAAGGCATCCACCTCTTGGATGTGATCCAGCTCATGACCCATTTCAGAGGCCAAAAATCTAAATGTCGCACTTTGACCGAGGTACCTAGTGACCCAATTTTAGGACATCTACCCAAGTGGAAATTGTGGGTTGTAATTGCACCTTGATTATATTTTGTGTGGCTATTGGGAAATATCGCTATCTCTTTCAGGATATGCACCCTCTACCCCTCATTATAACTGATTATCTCATCCTTCGCTAGTTCCTCTTCCAATGGCTTTAGACCCCACTATTGAGTGCTATTGGAAGGTCCAGTGCTATTTGAGAGGAAGGACATTACGTATTTTTAGGACATGAGCATTTTCTTTCTTTGTTCTCCCATGTGGAAAAAATCCCCTATCCACATATATGCTTCTTTTTCAATTGATTTATGTATGATGCTCTTTTGATTACAAAATGATTGTGAAATATATTGTAAAGGTCCAAGTAATACAAAGTATCTTGTTCATTTATTACTCTCATCACCAGTTGCACACATTCATTTTGCTAGTCAGACATCATAGTGGACCCAAAAACCCCCATCATTCCATACACTTGCAAAATCTCCCTCCCATTCAAGGAAGCGTTCCTAGTCTTGCCAACTCATCGACTCAACCCTCTCACACCCCTGTGAGTGTTACTATCTTGGGATCAACTTTTCTTGGTTCCACTTTACTTGGGTCCACTTCCCAAGGTCAACTGTCCACTAGCTTTCCTTTACAAGGAAGCGAGGGGCACACTTCTTCCCAAGGAGGAAGTACCACCCCACCTAACCCCCCTCATAGGTCAAGTACACAAAACAATCACACCATGGTTGGAAGTAATCCTCCACTGCCACCCCAGATGCCATACTTGGCTTCCATCAACATACCAGATCTAACTAAGATCACCAATGATCCTATATTGCATGACCCAACATGGCCTACAATGCCGACCAAACTACCTTTAGACATCCCCAAGTTTGAAGGAAAAGTGGGAGATGACCCGACCAACCATATCATGACCTTCCACTTGTGGTGCTCTTCAAACAACATCATGGACAACTCCGTTTGATTGAGGTTATTCCAACGCACTCTCACTGGCCCATCAATGAAGTGGTATGTAGAAGAAAAAATTGGGTCCCATGTGACCTTTGAATCTTTGGCCAAATAATTTTTTACCTTCTTTCAACTACCAATCTGTCATGACAATGGTCTCGAACTGCTCTTAGAGTTTAAACAAACCTTCGCCACACACATCGCTGACCACATTCATGAATGGCATCAGTGACATAGTCTATGCAAAGCTGAAGCCACTAAGAAACAATGCCTCAATTGGTTTCTCAAATCACTTGTTTCCCGCCTTGCCAAGGATGTGGCCACCACCTTCCCCAAGTCTAAAGAAGAAGCCATCAGCAAGGCTCAACAGGTTGAACTCATTTATTCACAGTCACGATACTTATATACGGTACTACCTGACTCCTTGAGACCCGTGCCATTCGGCCAGGACAAACCTGTGATGTCTCA
>CBVK0103501988.1:0-10752 GCA_900067695.1 Picea abies
AATCATGTCTTCCATCCTTTTCTTTGTCATTTTGTCTTAGTTTTCTTTGACAATATTCTCATATATACTAAAACATGGACATCCCATCTTTCCCATGTGGATTAGGTTCTTCATCTACTCTCTCAACACCAACTTTTCCTCAAAACAACCTAAATTTTCTTTTGGAGCCTTGGAAGTGGAGTACTTGGGTCATATTGTTGGAAAGGATGGCGCTAGATTGGATCCTAAGAAAATTTAATTTATGAAGGAATTTCCTCGTCTGAAGAATATCAAGAGCTTGTGTGGGTTTCTCTGTTTAACAGGATATTGTTGCAAGTTTTTTAAGAATTATGGAAAAATTGTGGCGCCTCTCACTGCTTTCCTTAAAATGAATTCTTTCATTTGGAATACAACAACTGATCACTCCTTCCAATCCTTGAAAGAGGCTATGTGCACTATTCCTGTCCTGGCCCTTACCGACTTCAAAAAAACCTTTGTCCTGGAATGTGATGCTTTAAGGAAAGGAATTGGTGTCATCCTTATGCAAGACAGTCAGCCTTTGGCCCTCACTAGCAAACAACTATAAGAGTGCCATTTGGGCCAATCAATATATGAAAAGGAAATTATGATCATTATGCATGTTGTGGATATCTAACACCCTTATCGATTAGGGAAACACTTCAAAATTAAGACATATGATCAGAGCCTTAAGTATTTTCTGGAGCAACAACTTTCATCCCTAGAGAAAAAAAATGGGTGACCGGGCTACTTGGATATGATTATGATATCATTTACAAGAAATTAAAAGACAATGAGGTTGTAAACTCTCTTTCAAGGAAATGTGAAGATGAAGGGTCCCTCTTTTCTCTCTCCTTCATTTACCATATTGGCTCCAAGTTGTTCACCAAGAATGGCTGTAAGATCCCAAACTGTCACGTTTGATCCAAAAATTGCAAGACAATTCTCCAATTTATCCAGAGTACTCTTGGCACAATGAATATATTTTCTAAAAAGGTAATATGTATTTAAGAATATAGGCACAACTTAAATCCATGGTGATTTCTGATCTTCAGGCTACAACCACAGTTGGGAATTCAGGGTTTACCAAAACCTATGACAGGGTCAAACGTTCTTTTTTCTAGGATGGTATAAATCCGGATGTCACACCTTTGTGGCAGAATGTGATGTATGTCAATTTGAAAAGGGAGAAATAGTCAAATCCCCTGACACACTACAACTGCTTCCAATTCCACCCGCTATTTGGAGGGATATTTTGTGGATTTCATTGTTGGATTTACCTAAATCAGGCAATAAATATGTCATTGTGGTGGTCGTTGATCATCTTTCCAAGTATGCTCATTATGTTCTCTTCAACACCCATTCCCTACATCCACAATGGCTCAACATTTCATGGATCATATCTTCAAGATGCATGGATCATATCTTTCACCAGCAACTTTTGGCAATAATTTTTTAGGATACAGAGAACCTAATTGAATCTAAGCACATCCTATCAACCCTAGAATGATGGTCAAACTGAAATTGTCAACAAGTTTTTGGAAACATATTTTAGGTGTTTTGCATCTGAGAGGAAAAATCAGTGGGCTCAATGGTTACCCCTAGCTAAATGGTGGTACAACACTTCTTACCATATAGCTACTCACATGACTCCTTTTGAAGAAGTATATGGACAAAATCCATCTACATTTGTCTCATACATGCCTGGTGTCTCGAAGGTCCAGAGGGTTGACCAAACTCTTACAGTCCGAGAGGATATTCTTCGTACCCTCAAAGATAATTTGGTCATTGTTTAGAATCACATAAAGCAACAAGTAAATCTAGGTCACTTAGAATGTCAATGTTTTGAAGGGGACCAAGTGTTTCTTCGACTACAACCTTACAAGAAGATTTCACTCAAGGTTGACCATTGTCAGAAATTGGCACCCAATTTTTTTGGTTCTTATATGGTTCTCAAGTGAGTGGGATAGATGGCCTATCAATTAGCTTTTCCCATTCACTCTAAGCTCCATCCTTTTTTTCATGTCTCCTGCTTAAAGAAGGTGATTGGAACTAAGTGCCATACTCAAACCAGTCTTCCCGAGCTGGATGATGAAGGTTCCATCTGGTTGTAGCCACCAACAGTCTTGGATCAAAATGAGTGTCCTCTCCATTAGCGCACCATCAAGAAAGTGTTAGTACAGTGGAAAGATACAACTCTAGCAGATGCCACCTCGGAACCAACTACCATTCTGCATCAATTTATTCATCTCAAGCCTTGAGGACAAGGTTGATTTTTAAGGGGTAGGGAATGTCAGGAACCCAACCTCCATAACCCCTCACATAGGTAGAATATTATATTTTCCATGTAATAAAGGCCTAGTAATAAGGAAGAATAAGTCAAATGTAATAAGACCTAATATAATCTTTCGCTTCTAGAATATATTCCTCTAGATTCTTCTTTTGGTAGATAGATTTAGTATAAATATGAGTTAAGGGCATGCAAATTTGTTTCATTGCGAATTATTGTAATTGATTCCTACTGTACTAGAGGTTACCCCCTTGAAGAGGCAAGTGTACATTGTTTCCTATCAATAAAGGTATTATTTTGGTGTTTTGGTTTCATATATTGTGTTGTTCCACTATTATTCTCTACAATATTTTCATTTTCTACTATTATAATAGATCTGGTACCTTACATTGTTTCCTAGTATATGTAAACACCCCATGAAATCCACTGGAAAGTTGCTAAAAAGATATTTTGATATATCTGGGGTACAGTTCAGTTCATGATACATTATAGTTCAGGGGGAACTCCTTTGTTGGTTTATTTCTCTGATTGAAATTGGGTCAAAGACCCTAATTATTGAAATTTTATTGCAGGTTATGTTTTCATCCTTGGTTATGTACCTGTCACTTAGGATCATAAGAAACAACAAGATATTTCTCTTTCTCAACAGAAGCAAAGTACCGAGTAGTGGTTAATGCATGTCAAGAATCCTTGTGGCTTCGACATGTCCTTTTATAGTTTGGATTCTAGCAATATCATCTAACCACCCTCTGGTAAAACAGTCAAAGTACCATCAAAATCACTAAATATCCAGTTCAAAATCAACACAACAAACACATCAAGCTACACATGCACTTCATCAAAAAGTGCATTCATGATCGAGTTATTGAAGTGCTTTTCTTCCCTATAGAAGATCAAGTTGCAGACATATTCACAAATTCTCTTATAGAAGTACATTTTTTCAAACTTTGATCTATATTAGGATTTCAAGAAGTTGTCATTAAGGGGGGATAGACTGTGATGCCTCCTTACTTCTCTTATTGTGTCTCATTTGTAAATCCTTCAATCCTATCCCAAGTTTTTCTTAGGGGGGGATGTTAGGATATTTATAAAATTAGGAGTTAGTTAAGACCAACTTAGTCTAATGTGTAATTAGTTTAAAGTGTGTTTCTTTAGTACACATTTGTAATTTGAAAGTCACAATATGTTCCCAATATAGAGTGATCCAATGGCTCATATTCTCCTTGATATTAATGGCTACATTGATCCATGGCTTAGCACCCGATTGGTCAATGATATCTATTTAAATAGCATGGAGGGTCATTTTCTAATGATCGACCGTGAGAAACTCTCCTGTAATAATTTTCTCTTCCATTAATAAATTGCCTCAAGTGGCCACATTTGTTGGGTTCGTGGATGTTTCCCTAGAGGGGTTTTACCACATAAGAACATTTGTGGGTTTATATTTGATATATTTGTGTGAGTGGTTACTGAAGGTATTCATCCTCTATTGGAATACTTGTGTTGTCAAACACTAGAGGGAAAAATAGTGTTCCATTCACCCACCCATCCTATTGGATCGAAGCAATCAAACTTGCTCAAGTCTACCTTAGGAAATTTATACATCATATGGGTTGAGTGTCATGAAATGATGGCATGGTACATGCCCACAACCTAGTGAATATTCCCCACTATTAATCATCCTCAACCTATCATTCCAACTTTATAATTGATTTTTGAAAGGATATAATTTAGTTGTTGATGTTGGCTTGGAATATGGACATGTTGTTCCATCATCGCTTATTTGAGTCAATGAATAACTGCATCTTTTCTTCTAGGATAGTGATTTTGGTATTCATTATAGTCGTAGTCATTGGACCACTCAGTTCCACTAGAAGGGATACTATTGAGATACACGAACATGATCAAATTCATGTGAAAATTATCTTGAGATAGGTCCCATGTAATGGTCTAGACAGGCTTGGGAACACTCCTATACTTTTTATTTTTTATTTCTAAGAGATTACTATACTTTTTATTTTTTATTTCTGAGAGATTACAAAATTTTCAAATATTGGATATTCCAATTTTTGTAGGAATTTCATTATGTGGTTTGTAGAGATTCAATAGGATATTAAGAGCATGGGAATGCTAGGCACTATAGCTCTCTAATACCTTAGGGTTTGTAGCAATAGTAATGTGTTGGAATACTAAGAGGGAGGGTGAATTAGTATGAACACTTTTTACCACTTTCAATCACACTATATAGAAACTTCAACTTTATCAGCAGTATTCAATATTTTGTCACTTATGCATTCAATATATCATTGCATCATAAAAAATATCATTCATCGTTTCATAGTAAACAACCACAAACACACAATACACCAAAATTTACATGGAAACCCAAATGGGAGAAAACCATGGAATGCTTTCTTATGTATATCAAGAATACATTCATAGGAATCACCAACTTCCAAATTCTCCAACACCAACTAGAAGGAGGCTTCAACCCCCTAGTTTATAGACTCCAACCTGAAGGAAGCTAAAACTCCATGAATGCTCTAACTACAAATGGAAGGAGGCTTCAACACACTTTGTTCTCTGACTCCAACTAAAAGGAGGCTACAACCCCCCTGATTTACAGGCTTCAACCTGAAGGAATGTTCAACTCCTTGTATTATCCGACACCAATCAGAAAAAGGCTACAACCCGCTTTCCTTCCCATGCCCTGTCACCCTGAAATATAAGTGTAGACTCAAACTATCACTACCATTTATCAACCTATAACTACCACTCACTAATACAACAACCCATCACTATCACTGTCACATCAACCTATAATTGATGATCAACCAATCATCCAACCTATCACTTTCCTTGTCACTATCTCTGTCACTAATATACCATCATCAACCAGATCCACTCACATTGATACCAAAACCATCACCAAGATGTGCATCAAACCATATTCTATATCAATAAACCATGTATCATATACATCAACCATATACCAAAACCTATACTACATCATGAATCACCCATGTACCAAAACCTGTACCATATCATTTATGTACCAAGAAATACCATAAACCATTTACTATGATATGTGCCTCATCCAAATACCATATCATTCATGATATGTCTCAATCATGCCATATAGCATGCACTATAATCATCAATTATGTGCCTCAACCATGTGTCTCAACCAAGTACCAAAACATCAATGATATGTAGCCAACCATATGCCTCAAGCATGTGCCAACATATATAAACCATGTACCAAGATATTTACCTCAAATATGTGCCATATCACTCATCATATGGCTCAACCATAAGCCATAAACCATGTTCCAAAGATATATCCAATGCATCAAATATATGCCCCAATCATATACCATACAACAAACTATATTCCACGTATCCAAGATGTTTCAATGTCTCAACAATGTGGCTCAAGAATGCACCATAACAACCAAGATCATATACCAAGTATATGCCTTACACATGTGACAATCTTCACAAATATGTTCCTCTAACAATGAACCATAACAAACATACACAATGTACCAAGGATATATCCCAAGCATGTATGTAGCTCAATCATATGCATCCATGTACCCAAGAGGCCTTAAGCATGTGCCAATCTATCCAAGCATAAAATACATAAAGAAATACCTTTACTAATGATGAAAACCTTATGCATACCATCTCAAAACCTGTGACAACCCTGTTGTATCATCATGACTTGCTGCAACTTGAACAAAGTGTCCTTCTTCAAATATGTCTTAGCCTCGCTAGACATATGTTGGTTATCATGAGGGGCCTTGCATGAGAGGCACTAAGAAACCCACTGGGGTGCCTCATGGGACACCATTAGTCTAACTTGAGAGGGTCAGTTGAACTGGGGTTTATAAGAAAACCCCCGCTCTCCTCTACAATCTTGAAACTTTCGACTTCGCACTTCCTTCGTTGCCTCAGATTCGTCATCTCACATTCATCAATAGATAATTTTCTCACTATAATATATTCAATAAAATTGTGTGTATGAATCCACTTATGAGAGGCTTCTTGTTGTGTATTTATACTTTTCCAAGTGACTTATTTCCTTAACTTTAGGGGCATTTGTGATTTCTTGTTACAACCACTTTACCATTTAATTAATGACTTGTAACTTTTGGGGGGCTTCTTAACCATTCTTCGAGCTTCCAACTTCATGACCTCATAACTCCTCAACCGTGAGGAACTACGTGACTTGTTGTGTATTTATACTTTTCCAAGTGACTTATTTCCTTAACTTTAGGTTTTTTTTCTATAATTGTTTTACCCTTTATTAATGACTTGTAACTTCTTGTTGCAACCGTTTAGGAGCTTCTTAACCATTCTTCATAGCTTCCTACTTCATGCCCTCATAAATCCTCAACCATGAGGAAATACGTGGAATACCACCTATCGTTGGAAAAGACATGATGAGGACTATGAATCCATGAGTGTGTTACCTATATTTACACTATCTTTCATGTCCTTATTACTCAAACAACTTCGGGATTTATGACCACACCTATGGGGATTATTGTATACTTCTTCAAATTCACCCATCACATCTATTGACATTAATGACAAGCACGTTTGTTTACATCAATGAAAACAAACTTACCAACAATATTCCCCTTTGGCATTGATGGAAACACTTATACTGCTCCTGTGACCATTTCTCCTCATTTATCTCTTATGAGGTTTCTCTCCTCATGTTTTTGTCCCCCTTTGAAATCAGTGGAAAAGGGTAGCTCTCTTTGGGGTTTCTCCCCCTATCTTCATGCTTTTGATATTTCTCTTTATCCTCCTTTGACATCATGGGAAAAAAGGTAACTCCCCCTATTGGCTCCTCATGTCTTCATGCATGTAATTTGGTCTCTCTCTCTGATGATATCTCTTTCCTTGACTTATCTTCAAGATGTCATGTAGATCAAGGTGGGGATTATTGTATATACCTCATTTCCTCTCTTCCATGTATGCTTTTCCACTGGCTCTCCCTCTTGTAATTCACTGACATATATAAAAATCATTCAAAGTTACCTTACATCAAATCTTTATGGCTTGTCAAGTTCACATCAATGACAATGCTTTCCTCTTGCGTCTTTATGGCTTGTCAAGTTCACATCAATGACAATGCTTTCCTCTTGCGATATTGTTCTTGCTGATGGTTTCTCTTCCTTTGTCGTGTTGTGACTTTCAATGCTTTCCTTCCTCTGACTAATTGATTTCACATGTCAATATGTCGTCATCCACTATTATGTATATTCTATGATTCATGTCTTTTGTACTCTCTACTAGACCTGCCAAATACCTTATGAAATCATATTTATCAATGTGTCATAATTACTATCCATGATTATACTACTCAACTGCACACAATGTTGACCCATCTGTTGCAATTCATTACAACAGTATCCTGCTCTTCAGACTGACTCAAATATGTCCACTGGTCTGCTCTATTAATGTCACTTCTTGGAATCTTCTATACAAAAATTGTGCCAATAATATTCTTTATAACTTTCAGTTGGTACCTGCATGGGAATGTATTTTTAAATTTTCTCCTCAAACAATCAAACTGTCACAAGAAATTTTTCACTTTTGTCATCAAACCACTCTGAAACTTGCTTCCCAAAATATGCAAACACTTCATATTGCTCGAAAGATAGTTCTATGATCTATATAGCTACTACTTAGACTTCCCCTTTTCAATATTCATACTTACTGAGAGTATCCAAGCTGAATGACTCAGAAAGGTGGAGGAGGCCACCCAAAAGTGGATTAATATTCTTATTCTATTATATGTATTCTAACATCTTCCTCTTCATCACCTTCTTCAATTCTGACATCTTCCTATTTTCCTGTAGATTCATCATGATATTGTACTACTGCAAATCCTAAGAGTATGATTTATGGGATTTATTCATTCACATGTTCTTTCTTTACCTATTATTTATTCACATGTTCTTTATTCAAATGTTCTTTCTTTATTTTCCAAACCTTCTCACATATGATATCAATGTTTTCTTTAATGGAAGTATCCATCATCCTTCTACAATCATGAGCTATCTGTCCATAGTTGTGTCATTTGTATCATTCAATATTGTATGGAGCCACATAAACATTTTTTACTTGACTGTTTCTTCCATAAGCTATGCAATATACATATTTATGTCTAAAGTTATTACATGTAAAACAATGACCCAAAAAGAAATTTTGATACCTGGGAGTGATTGATGTTCTTTGTGGTGTATTCCTTTTGAATTCCTTCCTTGGATGATCACTGTCTTTGTTTCCTTCACAATGATTGAAGCTTCTTTGATACCTAAAAGTGGAGGGTATTCTTTGATATATGTCTCTTTTGTATTCTTCTTCTTGAGTCTTCTCCATTTCTAGAATATTCTCCTTTGAGGGCTTGCATTCTTCCTTCTTGATAGGGACTCTAATGATTTCTTCATAACTCTTAGCCTTCTCTTCATTCCTCCTTCCTAGCAACATGTAACACTTCCCTTAAACTATCTTTACTGGTGGTGTGGAGATTTCTCTCTCTTTAATGTTCTGGCTAAGCTCGACAACTTTAACTCTTAATGTAAAAACTTCTTCTTCTAGATTCTCACACTCTTCTTCTTTCTTCATCATCCAAATCTTCATAATTCCTTATGTTCTCTTTGCTTCTTCAATTTGGGTCTTCAAGGTGACGATTTATTCTTCAATTTTTATTTCTTATTGACTAAATTTTGCTTCAAGAGTGTTTAAGTCCTCTGATATTTCCTTAATATGACTTGGAAAAATTTCTTCTCTCTTCTATGCTTCCTTTCTTTGTGATACTATTTTGGTTTCCAAACATTGTTTATCTTTCAACTGATCCTTGAGAGTTTATTCAATCATTATGGCCTCTTCTACTTGGTATTTTAGGTTCATAATCATCTGTTAGACTTCTTCAAATTTGGGATTTTGATACCCCTTATTTAGCTCGATCAATTCTTCCTTGAGTGACTTTTTCTTCCTTATTTCTTTCATCAATTTGTCTAAAGAATTGATTAATTCTACTTCAATATTTACTATGCCTTCTTCACAATCTTATTCTTCTAAATGTGGCTGACATGAAGAGCATATTTCATCTTGTTCTTCTTCAGTATATTATTTATTCCGATTAGCATTCTCTGGCTCTGTGATAGAATGGGATTCCTTAAAGTATATGTTATGTATCTTATCCCAAATTTCTTTGGCTGATGAACATTGTCCCACTTTGTCATTTATCGGATCAGGTAATCCTTCCAGGAGGAAATCCATTGCTATTTTGTTGTTTCTTTTTAATTCCTTCTTAGTTGCAGTCTTTGATTTATTTGAACCAGTGTATCCTGTAACAATTGAGTACCAAACATCATACCCCTATGCTCTTAGAAATTCTTTCATATTGTTTCTCCATATCTCATAGATCTGACCATTCTGACCATCAAACTGTGGTACTCCAATATTAGCGTACTCCATGATCTTTCTTCTAGTGGTTAAATTACTTTATTGAATGACCTTCTCTAATGCCAATTGTTGGAATACTTAGGAGGGGGGGGGGGATCAGTTTTTACCACTTTTAATCACAATAAATATAAAATTCAACTTTATCAACAATATTCAATAGTTTATCACTTATGAATTTATTATATCATTGCATCATAAATAATATCATTCATTAGTGCATAATAAACAACTGAAAACACACAGTACACCATAATTTACGTGGAAACCCAAATGGGAGAAAACCACAAAATGTTTTCTTATATATATCAAGAATATATTCATAGGAAGCACCAAATTCCAAATTCTCCCGCACCAACTGGAAGGAAGCTCCAACCCCCTAGTTTATAGGATCCAACCTTAAGGAAGCTACAACTCCCTGAATTCTCCATATACAACTGGAAGGAGGACACAATCCCCTATGTTCTTTGGCTCCAACCAGAAGGATGCTACAACCCCTTGATTTACAGGCTCCAACCTAAAGGAAGGTCCAAATCCCTATGTTCTTCGGCACCAACCGGAAGGAGGATACATCCCCCTTTCCTTGCCCCATCTCGTCGCCCTGAAATATAAGTGTAGACTCAAACTGTCACTACCTCTTATCGACCTATAACTTCCACTGTCACTAATACATCAACTTGTCATTGTCACTATCATTTTCACATCAACCTGTAACTGATGATTAACCAATCATCCAACCTATCATTATCCCTGTCACTGTATATGTCATTGATATACCATCATCAACTAGTTCCACTCACATGGATACCAAAATGATCACCAAGATGTGCATCAAAACCTATTCTATAACACACATGTGCTATATCCATAAACCATGTACCATATACATGAACCATGTACCAAAATCTATACCATATAATGTATCATCCATGTACCAAAACCTGTACCATATCATGCATGTACCAAGATATACCATA
>CBVK0103501990.1:0-17768 GCA_900067695.1 Picea abies
TGGGCCAAAGGAAAAATCTCCTTCCAAAACATCAACTTGGCCAATATTTTGAGAGACATTAGACTCTCCTTTCAATATTTTGATTGGATGCCTTTCCAACATATTCTGAGAGAACTCAATGTAAAAGCAAACAAGCTCTTAAAAGAAGCATTACAATTGCAAAGAGGGGCTTTCGGGTACTATGAATACTTTGAAGGAACTGAAACAAAGCCATGGAATTTTGGCTTTAACTCTTTTTAAAACGGATGGTCAATGATGCAGGAAATCAAAGAAACATACAGGATGGAAGTCTTTTAAAGTAGTTTTTTAAGAATGAAACAAGTATATTCTATGAATATAAGAATATTTTTTTCTATGGAAAAAACAAATTCACTTCTAAAATTACAAGTTATCACATAAAGTTAAATTACTCTTAATTTTAAAAAGAATACAACATATTCCTTTTAAATTAAATTTTTCTCTATATAATTCAAAATAAACTCCCTGTTATCACATGAAGTTGTCATGGGTCATATGTAGTTTTTGTAGGCTGACCAAGTCATTTGTTTGCACAGGGAAAAACCATGAGTGAAATGCAGCATTCATAGTAGTCGATTTCGATCTTGAAATACAAGCAAGAAGACATGCTCGATTTTCAACGGCGGAGATCCCATGTACAATTCCGATCAACTGTCATATTGAGCAAAGAATAAGTCACGACCATCAGCTATCATTAGAGAAAGATCGATGGTGGGGAGGCATTGTGGGGATCGGGAAGAAAATCAAAGTTTCTGCAAGTTGTGAGCCTGCAATCCCTCAGGATCAATGATCTTGCTAGATCAATAGATCAACAATGTTTATCGATCCCTCTACAAATGAGCATCTACGCATTGTGGAGATTGACAAGGAAATTAAAGAGTGAGCAAGTTGAGTCTCCACAATCACTCGTGGTCATTTATCTTCAAGCAAGGGACACGTTTCTGACAATCTTGCACTCCAGGAGGAAGCAAGCAGAATATGAGTGAGTAAAGAACTCCTAAAGGCCTGAAGCCCAAAATCTTGAAGTAATTATGGACCGTTGATCTCAAATCAACAAGAACTATTGATATTTGCAACCGTATCATAAGAAGGCCCGAAGTCCCAAAGTAAATCTGAGCCATTGAAGGCTGAGGACGCGTGTCGATAGGTCTAACACATTGGAAGATTGTGCGAGAAAGTAGAAGAAAACTCCTGAAGCTCGAACTCCTAAAGTGAATCTCGGTCATCCAAACAAGAGGACATGTGGAGGCATATCTCTCACTTTTGAGATACAATGCTTCGAACAATTGCAAGAACTATGCATTGAAAAGGACCAAATCCCGAACTCCTAAAGTAATTGTGGACCATTGATCTCAAATCAATAAGGACCATTGATCTTTGTAGCAGGTAAGTAAGAAATATCAATTAGAGCCCCAAAGTCCCGAAGAGTCGAATTCCCGAAGCGTCGAAGTAATGAGAGGTTGCCACGTCAATCGAGAGAAGGTGACTTCAAGATATTTCCATCCAAGCATCCTGAAGTCCCGAAGAGTCGAAGTCCCAAAGTGACGTCAGGATGACACATCGCTTCAGGCCAGCTGCCATCTTTTACATTTGTCTGCCTGCTTAAGAAAAATGTGAGTAGGGGACAATCGAGAATCCAATTGCTTGATTGGATGCATTGGCACTTTAGCATTACTTGATTGAGTATTCATTTCAGTCGTTTTAGAGTATGTAGGAGTGTGCAAATAAGCTTGTTGGTCAAGTAGTTTTCAGTTTGGGTTTTGAGCAGTGTGTACATTCAGATTGTAGTAGTGTATTTAGTGTTCAGTTTTCAGTTGAGAGCAGTATACAAACTTGGGTTTTCGATGGACACTGGTGACAGGTTAGAGTAGGGTACACACATGTTTTGGGAGCAACCCAATGGATCAGGCACCGGTTCCACGAGTTCTTTACTACCTCACTGGGAGGATAACACCCCCGTTGGAGCCAATGTTATCACATGCTAATTTTTATTAATTTTTCCAAAACATCTTGTCCTTATGATATCTTTCCACTCAGATTTTAAAACGTTTTCACCAACTCCGTCAAGTTCCCATCACCTAAATCCTTCACTTGACTAATCATCCAAATAGTCATGTCCCCCATGTTAAGACCTAAGTCTGCACCCCTTCCCCTTCTCTCTCTTTTCTGTATACCTTCCCATAAATATTTCCTCTTAAAGTTGGTCAAACTAGTTTCTCATTTGTTCAATGACTTGGTTTTCCTTATTGTCTTGCTTGACTAATTCTTTTCACAGAGTTTTTATGTCTTTCTTGAAGGGTAAACATATATCTTGATTTGGTTCAGATCTCTTGTCATCTTGTTTGCCATTAATTGAGCTTACGGAAGGTCGATCAAGTATGTTGTATGCATAGGGAACAACCATGAGCAAAAACACAAAATTCAGAGCAGTCCATTTCAGGCTTGAAATACAAGCAAGCAGATAGGTTCAATTTTCAAAGGTGGAGATCCCATGTACAGTTCAGATTAACGACTCTCACACATTCAGAGTTTCAAAGTTGCGCAAGGCTTAATGACCAAACAAAAGCGTCGAAGTAATGAAATGACGCCATGTCACTCCGGGCCCGTACCACCTCGGGAGTTTTCAATTTAGAGAAAACATAAACTCTTGAATGCTGAAGTCCCTAAGTAATGAGAGATTGCCACATCAACCGGGAGAAAGTCACTTCAGGATATTACCATGCTTTACATCCCGAAGCTCGAAGTGTCGAAGTCCCAAAGTCCCAAAGTGAAGAGAGACTGCCACGTCAACCGAGAGAAGGTTACTTCGGGAGATTTCCATGCTTTACATCCTGAAGTCTGAATTGTCGAAGTCCCAAAGTGATAAGAGACTACCATGTCAATCGAGAGAAAGTTACTTCAGGAGATTTCCATGCTTTACATCCCAAATCCCAAAGTGTCGAAGTCCCGAAGTGACGAGAGACTGCCACATCAACCGAGAGAAAGTTACTTCGGGATATTTCCATGCTTTACATCCCGAAGCCTGAAGTCCCGAAGTGACGAGAGACTGCCACGTCAACCGTGAGAAAGTTACTTTGGGAGATTTCCATGCTTTACATCCCAAACTCCCGAAGTCTCGAAGCGTCGAAATGCCGAAAGGACGTCAGGAAGCCATGTCACTCTAGGCTCGTACTACTCCGGGAGAACTTCATGCTTCACAATCCAAAAATCTCGAAGATCTAAGTGTTGAAGCATGTGGTAACCATTAGTTGAGACACGAGGCACACTCATCAGCCATGACACGTAGCTCTCATTTCTAGTCATTTGGTTGCGTCATTCGCCCATTTCCATGTGACACATGTAACCCTTCTTTCCATGACACGTCAACATAATGACGTCAGGTCACCATGTCAGATTCGGGAGATCATCCTCTGGGAGGTATTCCTGCTCAGCATTCAAAGCTCTCAAATGCCAAAATTGGATCCATCTCTAAGCATGGTTAAAAGGATTATTGAGCTGGCAGACAGATAAATTTTAGAGGGGAACTAAAATAGAAGGGTTTCCCAGATCATGGATTTGTATCAGATCAATGGCCACACTTCATTGCGGGGACGGAACATGCACGAACGTTAAAATTCTAGAGTAGTCCTGCAATCAAAACCATGGTATAGAGAAATAGGTATGTGGTAGCTAGTGGTGTATTGCATGGGCTAAGCGGTGTGGACCCGAACCACCCTTGACATCTTTCGCAATCACGTGCTTATATGGGGTCCAATTCAAGATCAACACATGGAAACATAAATTGGGAGTTAAGACAAATAATCAAAGGAGCATCACAAGGAGAAGAAAATAGTTAGCATACCACAATGAGTCTATCACTAGAGGAAAGACAACAATCAACTCCCCCCTGAAATGGAAGCATGGAGGGTCTTGCCGAGGGTACATAAAGCTGTCAGCCTGAAGTATCGCAGAGGGAAATTTTTCCACATCCCGATCCCAAGGAGAAATCAATTAATGAAAGGACTGGTGGTTGAACTATCGACTACCCCCCTTAAATGGAATCATGGAGGGTTTGATCGAGGACACAGAAAACTGTCAGCCTGAAGTACCACATAGGGATTTTTTTCTTGCAAGCCCAGATTGACCCGAGTTTCCTTTTGAGATAAGGAACATGACTGACAAGAGAAGACACCAGTTACTATATTGATTATGAATATATCAGATGAATGATATGCGAGAGCCAGATGGTTGAGCAGAGCTCCCTTTTTGGTAATATTTTGACTAAGCAAAGTTGTCTTGTGGTTATGTATGGGAATTGAGACATTTTCGTTAATAGAAGCCAGTTTTCTTTCGTCATATTGTTTCCTATTACTCTGAAATGCTCATAATTGAATGATCCATATGATATGTATTGGTTGCGTTATAATGGATGGTTGATTATAATGCCGCTATGAATGTTTTTCAGTGTTTTAAACTTTAAGTTCAAGAAGTTCTTTTGACTGTTTTTTTCTTCTCCTGGCTTCTTGAAGGCATGATGCTTATAACATACTTATCCACCTTCCTCAATAGGTCTTCCTTCTATTCACCTTTATCCTTAAACCACTGACTAAAGTTAATCAAATCCTCATTTTATTATGCATGCTAGCCAAGTTTTCTGTGTTAAAACATTATGATGTTGAGTTTTGTCCATTTGACCTTTCATCATTAATTTACTTTCACAAACCTTCTGATGGGTACTAGGCTTATCCTCTTGCAATAAGAGGGTGACTCTCAGTGATAACACTCCCCATTTAATAAAAAAATAATTTATAAATAGATATTTTAAAGAATAATGAATCACCTTAAAAAAAAAAATTATAATTGACATTAAAAACGACTTTAAGTCTTAACAATAGGTCAAATCAATTTTAAGTCTTCACAAAAGTAAGAAACAAAGAGGTGAATATATCTAAGGGTTTCCTTGGTTGCACTCCTCCTTAAGCTCTTTGTTTTTCACTTTTTTTGGAGCTCGCTTAAACTCTTTGTTTTACACTCATTTTTGGAGCTCTTTGGTATAGGCGTATGTGGAATATTCGTATATCATCATTTCTTAGATTTGAGGTCAGCCATGGTAACTCTATTGGTGACTTAATAGATATAATTTAATTTATGTTTTCTTGGCTATGTTTAGTGATGAATGGCTCCGCAATGCGTGTAGTCATTTATTTGGAATCTTACAAATAGAACTTGAATCGTAAGTTCTTAATGCTCCATTCTTTAAGCTATTATTGTTTTCCTGGCGTTTTGATCACGAGAAGGATGTGAAAATGTGGAAGGATTTTCTTTATTTTAATTTATTATAGACCTTTCCAAAAGTTTTGAATAGATTAGCCATGTAAAAATTAATGGATTAAAAAGAGCATATAAGGTCAAAATGACTAGGCTCATGCCTAAAAATAGGAAAAAAATAATTAGTAAGATTTTCTATAAGTTAAATATGGTATGGAACCTAGTTGTAAAACTCGATTGGAGCTAGGTATCAACTATGTCAATATTGACTACTAATGTGTAGAAAGCATGTTTTAACCAATGTGTTTTCTGGATTCAATACAAAATATTTGGAAAGGTATTAGTATTTGAACATTGATTATTAACCTAATCCATGTGAAGAAAAAGGACAAATTTTTGGCTAAGATCATTTGGAATGCTTATGAGGATGTTCATTCCTGTATCAATTAGAAAGAGGAGGTCGTCATGTCCAATATCTCATTTAATGACCATTCTATTATAGAATGGAAAGAAAGATTCTTGTTGTAGGGGCTAGTTGGTCGTGTCAACTATACTCGTAAGTCGACTGTCTAAGTTGAGTATATGAGTTAGTCTAATAGCCAATGGGTTCGACCGACCGAGGCAGTTAGGAAGTTATAACTTCCATGTAACGGTATATAGAAGTATATATATGTGACTATGTAACAGAGGAAAGGTTGGTTGTTGTTGTACATAATAAAGTGCATATTGTTGGTTCTCCCACTACTTTATGTATGTTTCAATATATGTCTATGTGTGTGTGTATATAGTGTTGTATCATATATACTATTGTGTGTGAGGAACTATTGGTAACACTCTCTACTTTCCCTTAGATTACAACATTGATTCAATTTTTGGTAGTTCTAAACTCAGGAATGAAAAGTAAAGTGCACATAGATATTAATATTGGAAGAGATACATGAATGGTGAGAGTGAAAAAATAATAACTACATAAAAAATTACGCAAGGAGAAATAGATTGATGTTGGGAAAATATTGAGCACAGTTCTTCATAGAGACACACAAATGATTCCTATGAGGCTGAACAAATCTAAATGAGTGGTTTGAAATAATATTCTAAGACCAAATTGAAGAACAAGCCATTAAGGATATATCGTCAGTCAAAACTATTAAAAATAAGTTTTACACAAACTTTCATGATGCTTTCCTTTGTACCACTCTATCCCTATTGCATAAATTTATTCTAGATAATGAAGTTAGAGACATTTTCGAGTACCAACCTCTCTTAATCACACCTCCACCAAATTATAACTGGGATAAAAAGTAGGATGAGTGGGAAGAATTTTTAGAATCTAGTTGTAAATATACACGTGAAGCCTATGATTACTTTATGAAGAAATGAGAATAAAAAGCATGGATGACATCATCGAACTCAAGTAATTCAGGTCGATGATGGGGGGGGGGATTGGAGGATCCATGATATGTTTTAAATCAATTCAACTGCACCAAAAAAAATAATTTAGAAAGTAAGGAGGAAGATAACTAAAAGAAGAGACACGCTAGAATCAAGAGGGAAGACTTCACGACAAATGCATATCCATAAACTCTCACTCGAAATCCATAAATTGGAGAAGGATCAAAGGAAAAAGAGGCAAGAAGAGATGTGAAATGAGAAGGATCCCCAAAGTTATAATAGTAAACACCCCTAGAAGCAACAAATAACTAGAGAACGTGAGTATTTTGAGTCTAGCGTGAGCCAACCAGACTTGGCAATAGAAGAATCCCTGACATTTCCTGGAAGGAATGTAAGTTTGCAGTTGAGAGAGAAAGCTAGAGGTTCCCATCAACAAATCAATATAGTCATCAATATAGAAATCAATGACTTGGGACCCACAGTTCAACAATCCCCTACTAGAAATACTATCCCACATATTACAGACTTCTTTCGTCAAATGATTCATATTGATACTCGATGTTCGAAGGTATGGTGGAGAACTAATAAATACGGTCACATATGAGACACGTTATTTATTGAAGTACCAAAAATAAATTAGAGTCAAGTAGACAATATATTCCTCCATATAAAACATATCACGGACTCCGCCCCCCTATTGAATTCACTCATCGAAGAAGAATCCAAGTCAACATACAATGATAACCAATCAACGCAACCCTCTGGAAGATGATTTCTTGAGTATACAGATAAGGGTTGTCAAGCAGAGGAAACAATCCCAGTAGAAGAGGAAGTTCAATTATTATTGAAGAAAAATATAACTGAAGAACAATAACAAATTGTACTAGTCGAGTCAAATACTCAGATTTAAATGCCCCACAACAAAGTCATATCGACTTCCTAGTCAAATCATGTAATAAATCAACAAACTCAAACTCTTTCCATAGTACCAGTTTCTAAACCTCCTAAGAAAAACACAATGGGTCTAAATCATATACCTGTCTACAAAAGAGACAAAGACCCAAAATGGCATTGGTTCGTTTATGAAAAATTCTAGGATGTGACAAACATTACAAATGAAAAAAACAAAATAGAACAATTCTGTGTCGCTTTTTGAGCTAGGGCTCTCACTAGGTTCATGAACTTTACAAAAAATCAGGCAAGGTCGAAAACAGATATAAAGAAAAATTTCC
This sequence comes from Picea abies, assembly GCA_900067695.1. NCBI lineage: Eukaryota > Viridiplantae > Streptophyta > Pinopsida > Pinales > Pinaceae > Picea > Picea abies. The sequence goes on from CBVK0103501990.1 coordinate 7,890, forward strand.
TTACTTTTTTTAAGACTCATAATCATTTAACACAAGAATGTTAGATAAATGGGAAAAACAAGATGAATATCCACATGGTCTATCATACGTAGGATGTTGATAAAAACATTGGCCAAGGAGGAGGAAATGGATATAGAGGCCATGGTTGAGGGGCTTACCAAGGAAGAAGATGCTATAGATATGGACGTGGTAGAGGAGGTTGAGAACATGGTTGAGGCTGATACTGCTATTTTAATTGTTGGACAGATGATCACATAAGTCTCGATTGTCCTACTAAGGACAAAACTGACTTTAAATTTTGTTACATATGTGGATTGGGTGATCACTCACTCAAATATTGTCCGATAGTATTGGAGAAAGTAATGAACAAAAGGAATGTGAACCTCATGCATATTGTTTCTAAGAAAGAAGTATTAAACTCAACTAATATCCATGTTGTGACCAGATTAGGTGTGGGTCTAGAAAATTACCAAGAATCACCAATTTGACAACCAAGATATTGAAATGCTCATCCTGACCTAGAGAAAGAAGAAAAGCTAATGTGGGAAGCACTAAAAGTTTTTTAAAATATCGACCCAGAAAAAAAATGGAAATAGGGGAAGGAAGCAAAACACTTTATACATTGTCTTAGATGAGTTCCTCTAGCTACTAAAAGAAAATAAGTTGGTCAACCACTTGATAAACTTACTTAACATTATTAGGGAGTATAAATAATATTAATGACTGTATAATAATCTTTGACAAATGTCACAAGATAAACACAATGATTACAATCCACCTGTCGACCTCAATATCAATGAAAACATGATTCAGCAAGTTGTGGTTGAATTTGGGTCTCAAGTCAACATCCTTCTTTGGGACACATGGAAACAACTTGGAAGACCCCTCTTGGCTCCAACAATGAATTTCTTAAAACTAGCAGGTCAACGATTCATCGAGCCAATCAGGAAACTTACAAAGGTCAAAATGCATATAATGGGAATTCCAACCTCAGTCAACTTTGAAGTGATTAACTTAGTCAAAGGTATTCCCGCTTACCCCGCATTAGTAGGTAGACCATGGGGTTGGAATATGAAAGAAACTATATGCCTATAAAGAGATAGNNNGGAATATGAAAGAAACTATATGCCTATAAAGAGATAGAATCAATTTGAAAGGAAGTGGTAGGAAAATAATCATACCCCTTGACCTAAAACAAGGCAAACCATGGGTAGAAACATGGGATGAGGACCAAGATTCTTTTTGGCTATATCAAATGATGAGTGAGAAGAAATACGATGTCAAACCAGATGGAGAAGGTGAAATTCTAGTTGGTTTCCCATTGTCCATAGGGAAAAACTCAGACACAGAACTCTATAATTGGTAGATAGAGAATTATGATTCCCATGCAAACGTATGTTGGAGAATAGAGGAAATTTTGATAAAATGATCAAGAGCATGCTTCTTGGTCCAATCATTCTCAATTGTTTTTGAAAAAAAATTATAAAACAAAAACCAACACTTATCCCATCTAATTCGAAAGAAGGACCTCCCTTGCAGTTCAAGGAAATAAATTCTTTGTCGGTCCACGTGGACAAGGTATCAAAAAAAGTCAGAGAAGAAGGAAGAGTGCAAATCCTGGTAGAGTCCTTCACTAGTCAAGCTACTTGATGGTGGGAGACCCACACTCCCTATTTATAAACATGGACCACCACTACATTATACTTTGTCGAATGATTCAAAGGGAAATAACTATCATCAAAAGTTGGCATCCTGACCTTTGAACCTAGGTTCAACCCAGTATCTCATATTCAACAATGTGAAAATGAATGGAGAAGAGATGGATACACGGATGAAAGAGTTTCCTCGCACATGTTCCTAAACATGTTGGATGATATACCACAAAAATGGTATAAAATCAGAGAGGCATGTCGCCATACATTCAATTGGACTAAAATAAAGGAAAATTTCATAAGATATTTTGAATTCATTCAGGAAGAGGCACATTTAAGAGAGGTAGCATTAGAGATAAATAAGTTTTTGGAAAAACCAAACCTTGACGAATTTCAAAAAAGAGGAAAGACAAAATATGACATAGGATCAACGTCGACTTGTAACTTCATATTGAATAATGATCAATATAATATAAGTGCTCATTGTGTGTACATGGAAAACATAATTTTTCCAGGGAAAAGATTCATATGGAGGAAAAACCACCCAAGAGTAAATAATTATGTGAAGACAATTTTTACCGTAACGAAGGAAGACAAGGAGGAATTATAAAAACTTGATTTCCCACAAGGCTATAATGAGGTTATTGAAGGTGACCAACATTTGGATGAATCTAGACCTATAGAATGGATGGATGTATAAATAAAAACCAAATAATTTGACATTTTTATCAATGGTCGACCAAAAATGGCAAGAATAGGAGAATACTAGTCAGATAAGTAGACAACAGAAATAGTCGACCTATTGCACGATTACCAAGATGTTTTTTTTCATGACTATAAATATCTAAAAGGAATTGTAAAATATATGGGGGAGATGAAAATCTACCTCATCGCAGGTCCTAAGCCTATCAAGAGATGACCATACAAATTATCCCACAAGTACAAACCCATCGTACAAAACGAAATTGAGGCCCTTTGGATTGAAGAATGCATCGACAATATTTTCAAGGATAATGGTAAAATCATTTCAAGAATATATTTATAAAACGATGGCCATATACTTTGACAATTGGAAAATTTACAGCTTATTAAAACACCACATCCAGTGGCTCGGGATGATTCTAGAAAGATGTCAACAGATTCATCCATTAAGAAATGCATTTTTCCACCCCAATTGGTATTTTTCTTGTGTATATTGTATGCGAAGATGATATCAAAGTTGACATGGAAAAGATAAAGGTAATCCTCGACTCGAAACCTACCTTAAAACAAAATAAAATTAAAATATTCCTTGGGAACAAAAGGTACGATAGAAAATTCATCCATCATTACATCGACATGACATTCCCAATTTATGAGCAGCTATAAAAAGAAGTTGAATTTAATTGGACTCAAGAGTGCAATGAGTTCATCAAACTATTAAAGAGAAAAATGGTAGAAGCATCAATACTATGATTTCCTAATTTCACATCCATGTTGATGCATAAAATGTTGTTGTGGGTTCAGTCATAACAAAACCACATGAATACATGATTGACCATCCTAATGCATATTCTAGTCGGAAGATTAACAAGCTTGAACACAATTCTTCGAAACGAAAAGAGAAGCATTAGCCATGATCTTCACCCTGCAGAAATTTCAACATTAATTACTAACAAATCAGCTCACATTCTTTACATATCATCAAGCTCTCAAGTATTTAGTGAACAAACCTATTCACCAAGGAAAAATATGTCGATGGTTACTATTGTTTCAAGAATTCAACTTTGACATAGTTGTCCGACCAGGAAAAAAGAATGTTGACCCAGATCATCTACTTCAACTCGAAACAGAGGAAGATATGATTGGGATAGAGAATGACTTACACTATGAACACTTATTCTAGGTTGAGTCCACACCCAAAGACCTAGAAGAAATATTGAAATTTTTGGAGGAGGGGAAGGTTCCTAATGATCTTCCAGAAAATAGAAAGAAGATTCTAGCACTTAAATTAGCACCATTCACCCTCATGAATGGATGTTTATATAAGCTAGGAAATTATGATATTCTAAGAATATGTTCCTTGGAACATGAAAGAGAAGATATAATTAATGAGGCTCATGTTGTATTTGTAAGGGGGGCACTACCAAGTTGACACGACAACACGGAAGATACTTCTAGCTATCCTTTGGTGGTTGACTTTACATAGAGATTGTCGAGAATAAGTGAAAAAATGTGACAAATTCCAGAGAATGGATTGAACTCTATGGAAAAATGAAATTTCCATTCACTTGGTAAACCCTATTTTACCATTTGAAATATGGGTTATTAACTTTGTGGGTCCATTCCCAAAGAGATATAAGCGATTAGGCACGAAACACGTCATTACTATAGTCGAATATTTGACAAAATTTGTAGAAGCATGACCATTCGAGTCATGCACAAAAGAAACAACAACAAAATTTGTATATGAGAATATAATAACAAGATTTGGATGCCACTTAAATTTAACGAGTGGTTGGGGAACACACGTTGTCAATGGAAAAATCCAAATTCTTCTCAATAATTTCATGACTAACCACATAAAAACAACGAACTATCTTCCATAGGCTAATTTTGTTGTCGAGTCCTTCAATAAAACCCTCTATAAGGACCAAACAAAAATCTACAGGATCGACGGGGATGAATGGTATGACAAGGTCCCTGCAGTACTTTGGGAATATAGGGTTGCTTATAAAAGGTCAACTTTTCAAACCCCCTTCAAACTTTTTTATGGTCAGGAAGTTGTGATTCCGTTTCACTTATGGGAAAACGCAGAAAGGGTGGAATTTATCCTAAGGTATGACCTTACCTTAAATACAAAACAATGCTTCTACCAAATCAACAAACTGGAAGAGGAAAGAATGTTGGATATGAAACATCAAGAAGTCCAGAAACATTAACAAAAGGCTTGGCATGGTCAACACTTAAAGAAAAAAGACATAAAAGCAAGAGATTTGGTACTAATTTATGACAGTCAGATTAAAGGAAAAATGTGAAAACTTGAAACTGCTTGGTTGGGCCCCTATGTTGTCGAAGATATCTGACCAACTGGAGTGGTCCAACTAAGAACCTTGCAAGTGAACCCATTTACAAAAGTGGTTAATGGGGCCCGATTAAAAAAATACAATACATAATAGTCATAATACATGTTGGTGAAAATCTCTTCAGGGGCAACAAAAGGTCTCAAAAGAAATAAAGAAAGAAAAAGAAAGATATTAACATAAGAAATAAACAACTGGTTACAAAAATTTAGGTACAGAACTGTCGAAAGGAAGCAAGCTACTTAACAAGCCATTAGTGACTTTGAACTATCAATAAGCACATTTACCAAGTCAATGCACTAAAGATGAAGAGGGAACGAAATCCCTGGTCAAAACAATGAATATACAGAGAAGAGAAAAAAAAGTATAAATAAATTTCAACACCAAAGCAAGAATCGTCATTGGAAGATCATGGGTGAAATAAGCTCCAAAAACTATAGAGGTAAAAAACTCAAAATGACATACTAAAAATCATTTCTTTTACTATTTATAGAAAAAATTTACCCACTTTATATAGTTTTCTCCCTGTATTTCCTATTTTTTAAAATACATGGACTAATTATGCAGTGTAATACTTCATTTTTTTATTTTTTTTTTGGTTATGATAGATTTTTAGCGTTCCTTAGCCCATTTGTGCCTCCAGCAGGTATATATTGTCACTAGAATATAAGATAGGTTTTCACCGCTCTTTGTACTTTTGCATCATCCTATGACCATGATTCATATGCCCTAGGTACAAAGCCATTTTCTAGCGACACAGAACCTCCTCATTTTTACTAGAAGTGTTGTTATTAAGTAGTAGAGACATACCAAACATGGGTGCCCTAGATAGAACCCTTTTTCCATTTGGTTTCCATGCAAAATTTACTCCATAGGTCTAGGAGTCCCTTGTAGTCTCGCTATGACATTGTGTTCAAGCCTCATGTCTTCTCCTCAATATTTTTCTGGAAAATACCTATGGGACTCCCTCCATTACATCATGGAGTCTCAATTAATCTCTTTTTAGGCTCCTTAAAAGTGAAAATATTTCCAAGTGAGCTTGTTTCCTTTCAAACTCATTAAATGGATTTGAAAGGACGTATATTCGATACAATTTTACCCCTTTTTCAGATCGAATGGACTAACTACAAAAAATGAATACTCTAGTCAACATTGACTAGAAGAGTTCTCCTTGGTATTGTTTTACACTTTTTCCGAGCTCAGGAGACTAAATTTAAAAAAAAGAACACTATTGGAAGTTTACTTCTTGAGGTTGAGATGTAATTGCATGTCATCGTCCTACTTGCATTGTTGAGCCTAATGTCGACTCCCACTTTCTTGTTATAACCCCATTGTCCCAACAATTCTCAGCATTCACCAAGAAATGCCTTTCATACCTCCTTTTCAACTTGACACCCCTTACCCTTAGATGAAACATCTCCTTGAGTGTCCATATCCTACATGCATTCCCTTGCATCGAGCATAGGTATATTCTACTGCATGGAACTAGTTTTATTTATCGTGACACTTGTTTCCTCTCTTGTACCATAGCATTCTTTTACCTCTTTTTCAAGCTTTAATAACATGAAAAAGACAAAAAAAAATTGAAAAACAAAAAAGAAGGATGGAAAAAGAGTATTATGTTCTATTGACAACAGTCATATCACCTTTGAACATAGCACAAATTTTTTAGTCCATTCATCAAAGTTTTGGGTTTAGCATGGCCTTAGGAAGTTGAACTCATTACTTGGAGTTTACTCCTCTAACTAGTTATTCTTCCAATCCCTATGGAGATTTTTTCGATGCCTCCTACATCACAAACTTTTGTCAATGTTCAATATTGAGTCTATGTTGCTTGAGTTTTCCATCTGTCTCATAATCTTGTTCAAAGGAAGTCCAAATCCTATTAGTCATTCCTCAGAATTATTTACTTTTCATGTCTGCCATCCCTTTACAAGTGAATCTTAGATTCACATGAAGTTGTTGTTATACCTTGCACCCTAGGCCTACTTTCACCAGTGGTAGGTGAACTTGAACTTGGAAAATGACATCTCTTCATTGGTTTCTAATTGGGTGGTTTCCCTTATGTTCAAAGACAATAAATCTATTCACACATTAGGATTCATGCAGTGTCTTGGACCCATTAGACTCTATTGGTGGTCATCTCACCCCTGTCGATAGTTTGCATTATTAGTTTTTATTCATAGGGTCTCTTTCATGTACTACTTGCATTTTGTGCACACAAGAGACGTGTATGGTCATTGGTTCGTGCATATGTTATTTGTTTGATTTCTTCCTAATCATCAATTGTTTCCTTGTACCTCGCGATGGATGATAAGGGATACCTTAATGTCCTCATTTTAATGGGTCTCATTTCATCAACTTCATCTCATATATTCTGGAATCAAGCTCTAGAGTCATAAGAGTGCCTAGATTCTTGCAGTCATCAGTGGCAGGTTATATCATCATCGATAGTTGGGAATACATTAATGTCCCATGCTCGATGGTATCTTCAAGTGTTCGACCACAACACTTTTATTCACACTTGTTTAATGTACTCATTTTCTTGATTCCTACTTTCATCATCAATGGGTTGTCTCGTGTTTGTAACGACACACCTCAATGATCGGTAATCAAATGAGTCTCATTATGTTCAAATTCAACTACTTTATTCACACGATGCAGATCTGTGTCATCAACGATTAGTTTAGAAGACCTCATACTCATAGTACCAACACCTCATACATGTTTCTTTCCTTCATCACACAAATCCTATATGACTTCAGTTATCATGGAAGATCAAATTATACTTCATTGTGTACAAATATCTTCAATGGATTTTGAGATTAGACTCCACTATGTCTTGTCTGTGCCTATGACCACCTATGGAATATGTATACTTAGTATTTCCTATTCATGGCCATGAACAATTATCTTCTATATACCCACATGGATCTACAGTGTACTTTAAATTGGAAGCCATGGGTACAAAGTCAATATGTATTGTAATATTCTGACGGGTGACTAGTTCCTCCAACTAGGTCCTCACTACTCCACTTCTGGGAATTATAATGTATTTCAGCCATCATGATTTCTCCTTTTACCTCACACATTAGGGGGAATCTATTATAAAAAAAATTTCCACACTCGATTCATCATGCTTTGGTGGCCTTCCCTTTCCCTTTGCAGAATCAATTTCCCTATTTTTCTCAATCCAAAGTAAAAAATTCAATTTTTTTTGCATATAGGTGGGATATAGTTAGACAACATGCATATACACAGGTTACAACATTACATCCTGTGTACATCGGGTTTTGTGATAAAAAAGAAATATTTCAGGTTTTCCATGCCAAGTCACGGGATCCATAACCCTTGGTTTTTCATATGCTAGAAACGCTCTGATTCGACCCTTCAATTTCCTTTGGAGGCTATAAATTGAGCCATATACAAGCCTCAAAATAGAGAGAACCTTTGGAGGCTATAAATTGAGCCATATACAAGCCTCAAAATAGAGAGAAAAAAATTGAGAGAAAATACACTTTGGAGAAATTTCACCTCATATTGAGTCTACATCCCTTTGTCCTTTAAGTCTAAACTTCCATTATGTTCAACCCCCAAGCTCTCCCTATTTTGTGGAGGAACTAAATTACTCCAAAAACTTGTGAGCTTGCCTTGTGGAGGATTGAAGTGGGTGAAGTCCTAGGTGGAGGGACTTAGTTTCTCGGTTCCGACGAGTCTCGATACAAAAGGTTGTCACCTATGTACTTCTGCTGATTATATTAATAGAAATACTCTTTTCTCGTCCAATTCTATGTTGCAAATGTTTGTATTATTTTCCATGGGTAAATTTTCTATACCTATTGATGGACTATGTTAGTTTAAATGATAACATTTCATATATATTCCATATGCTTGTGTATCTTGGATGTTGAGGACAAGTTGTAGGTATCAAGCATTGGATCATGAGATCAACGGTGGTCTCCTACGAACNTGTAGGTATCAAGCATTGGATCATGAGATCAACGGTGGTCTCCTACGAACATACATAAAAGGTAGGCTTCTAGCCTTTCTTTTGTTGGAATTTCTGTTTGTCTAACATACTTGAGATCAAAGTTGATTTCTAGGTGTTGTTCAGTCTTTTTTGGTCCTACCCCAAACCATAGAGAGTTATTCCTCATAACAATGGAAGAAAACCTATAGTCTCTCATTCCCCACATGCATGTCCCACCCTAGGAAGTATGCCCCTTTTCTTCTCAACAGTCCTTTGACTTCCCTACTTCCCTTTTAGTGCTTCAACAACAAGCCAGACATGAAGTCTCAAATCCATGTAGTTGCATCTTGGAACCTTGGGAATACAATTACTAGCAGTTCTCTCACCTGGAGAGAATGCTCACGGGCCTGACAATCCACTTCTTCCATGACACACAGGCCTATTCCCTTTTAGTGCTTCAACAACAAGCCAGACATGAAGTCTCAAATCCATGTAGTTGCATCTTGGAACCTTGGGAATACAATTACTAGCAGTTCTCTCACCTGGAGAGAATGCTCACGGGCCTGACAATCCACTTCTTCCATGACACACAGGCCTAGAAACCCTCTTCTTCGATAACAAACGGGCCTGACAACCCACTTCTTCAACTCAAAATACTAGGTCACTCACTAGAAACATCTCCCACATACAGGTATGGAGAAGGAAAAAAGGTACCGATGGTGGAATGATGAAGGGATCTCCCCCATTTACACTATATGAAAAAATTATATATGCATGTTTCATATGAGACACTTGCACATAATGGACTAACATTGTCCCCCTTTATGTAATGTGTTCCCTTTCTTTGGAAACTTAGGAAATCATAACATTATGTTATATGAATTTAGGAATTAGGAATAATACTATTTAATTCATATGCCTAAGTCCCTTAACTTAGCCTCTTAACCTTAGACTCTTATCCCCCCCATTTCCCTTTCTAGTGGAGTTTATCCCCCCATAATATTTTGTTGGGTTGGTCTGCAATAGTGACATACTTTTATTAATATATGAGTGTAATTACATTTTACAACAATAGGCTCACTAGCCTTTTAGAATCTAGGCTCTTTGGCCCAATAATCATATAGACACTCTGGCCTATAATATCCTGGCTCACTAGCCTATAAAAAATTTGTACAATTACAATTGGGGATCAACA
>CBVK0103501993.1:0-21142 GCA_900067695.1 Picea abies
ACACTCATTCACCCCCCCTCTAAGTGTGGTAGGTGTGTCCAACAAAATCTAGGTGATCAATTTTTTTGATCAACAACCACATAACATTTCTTTGACTCTTGTAATATGCACCTGATCTATGATCTCTAAGTCTCTACCCTAACTCATTCCCCCCATTGTAACTAATTCTTCTAGAAAATCTAAGTTTCTTACCAATTGGAAACCCCAAATTCTACCAAAGTGGAAACCCTAAGTTTATGTGTGAAGTAGAAACCCTAAGTTTCCACAAACCAACCAAATTGTATGGCACCCAACTCCACACAATCTGTTACATGATTTAATGATGTCAGTTCACATAAATCCAAGGATGAAAGTCAGCCAACTTTGTTTCCCTATCTTTTTGTGATGTTACTATCTTGTTGTTATTCGGTTCTATGACTATTGTTGCTTTCTACTACAAATGACTTCTTCCCACTTCACTTCAAAAATTTTCCTAAGTTTTGAACTCTTATTATTTTTTTGTTGCTCCCATACTTCAATCAACTTTTCCATGTATTTGCACATTGAATTCTCCCATTCCTTGGACTGATTGGGTATCTAGTTTAATCGTTGAGGCTGTTAACAATAAGATTGTATGGGTCAAAAAAATTCACCTTGGTTTTTTGAGTCATAAGGTTTATAGGATCATGTCAAGGAGGATTTATGGTTTTAAGAGCCTACAATTTAACCACTTCTCCAAGTATTATTTCATACCATCAAATAACAACCTCCTCTAAGTGTGCAAGTTGTGTTTGAGTTGGCGGTGCGAACTAACAGACTGGCATTGCAAACTCATTTCCTATAGCAGTGTCTCCTAAAGATTTGATCGTAAATACCAAAAAATGATGTGGGATTTTCTTAAATGTTTTTTTGAAGGAGCATGATAATAGAATTAACTTGGTGACCAAAATTCAACCTAACCCAGTTTTTAATTTGAAATATATAATTAAAACACCAGTGCGCTTCAACCTGGCACTACAAACTCTCTGTTTTGCATAGTTGTTCGATATTGTTTGGAGGTTTCCACCTATCAAGGAAGGTTCAAATGGTATCCTATGAGTTATTTGGATATGAGGTACATGTGTTTCATCTTTATATCAAGCATAATGACCTGTTTCAAAAGGAATTTATCTCATTAGACAATATCCCTAAAAATAGGAATTTGTTAGGTTTTTGTTGGAATATTTTGTAAAAAGACTCCTAAATGGAGGAGGATCCTATGTATCTCCCTGGTTTTGAACTCCAAAGGGTATATAGAGATCATTAACTATATCTGAAAGTGGATTTTGATAAGGAAGGGGTTGAATTCATGAGCCAAGCGAGGAGGGAGCTGGAGGAGCAGTTTTAGTTGCTCATTTGTAGGCCTGAGGGCCTGTTTGTAATGATATTTTCTTCCATTAAAGATTCATGAGTTGTTATCAGATTGTCTTCTATAATTTTCCATTTATTTTTTATCTTCTTGCTTGAACATATTGCAGGTTTTGAGGATCATATTTTCCATTCATGGATGGATTCATGAACAACAAAGGATCTGTTGTAGCTTGCCCATTAAATCATTGTTTATTGTCAAAGCAATCTTTATCTGTTTGCAAAAAGTATTTCCATACAATGGATGTTCTTCCTTTTGTCATATTCACCACGCTTCAACTCATCATTATATATCCCTTTGTCTGATATACAGTTTGATTTCCTTTTATTTGTAGGATGTTATGACTCCTTGCCCAATGAAAAGCCTTTGTAGACAATTTTTTTCCCTATCCCTTTATTTCCCAGTCTTTTTGATCCACCTACCCAAACCAATTTAATTCATTTATATTCTGATGGGTATTGGGCTTGCACTTAGAACAATCTAAGTGTGACTCTCAGTGCTAGTAGATCCCAACTCATGAGAATGCACTTCCTTGTGCCCAAACTTAGTCTTTTTTTTCACATCTTCATCACTCCATCCAACTCCAAATACTAAGGAAAGTGTCCACCCTTTCCTCACTACTATTTATATCATATGATATTCATCAAGGATATTCTCCACAATGTCTAAGTGTTTCAATTTGAACCTACTTCACCTATTGGTGCATCCATACTTTGACATCCTTTCACAATTCATTCCATCCACACAACAATCTCAGACCAAGGCAAGGTCACCCCTCACCTTGCTACACTATCAAGTCACCCTAAAACAAAGTCATATGTGGAAAATTGACTCCATTGTCCACCTCATGGAATAGTTAGCCAATATTCTACACAGTCCGCATTGCACCCAAGTCTATGAAGATTGAAGGGAAATATATACATTTTCCCACCCAACCAACTCTTCCCTTGTGAGTCAAATTTCAATCAAGTCCACAAGTCTAGCTTCCTTGGTTGAATTCTCCCCATCTTCATCTATGTATTTGGATATGAAATGTCCCATATGCACCAATAAATGCATGTCCATAATACCTTTTCTCCACTACTTTGTCACCCATCCATGTGGTTGTGTCTACCTATCTATTCCCTAGAATGGTTAGGATTCACCCTCAACCATGCTTCCCAGTGCAAGAGAAATAACCATTCCCAATTACTATATTCATGATGCAATCTACATATCTACACAATCTTAAAAACTAACGCAAGTCCTCAACTCACCTTCTTCCATCGAATCACCTCTCCACAACTCAACATTTGCAATGAGTGTGGCAAACATGCTCACACTCATTAAATGTCCCAATGAATTGTCAAAATTTCTCCAAGTAGAATGAGTCACCTCAAATAAATTACATGCCTTAGGCACATTCAAACTAATACTTCTATCAACCTCAACCAACAACCCCACAACATCTTTGATTCATCACAAAATCATGTGCAAGTCACCAAGGTACACTCTACCTCATCCATTTTCCCATACCAAAGGAGAGAGAACACCACCCAAGTCACTTGGTATACATTCTTCCCATTCAGGTTGACTATAAAAAAATCTTAGTCGATTTCTCTGTTGACTCCATTCGTCTCCTAGAATGTCTAGCTACCTTGCACCTCCTACAAGAATCCAAAATATGAAACTTTCATCACGATTATCAAGTCATCATATGACCCAACAATCTGATTAAGGAACCAAGAACCAAGGTGCCTCATCCATCCTATTAAACTTGACACATCCAACTCTCACTAACTACTTCACTGCAATGACCTGTCCAATGAGCCTCATAAAATAGTTAGGCAACATCCTCAATCCACCCCCAGGGATACATCGAAAGATTCATTTGTCCACCATAGGACTCATCCAATAAGGTCACCAAAAGGTCTCCTCACATTCACCCAATCAAGGCGTCCCAAAATTCTACATGACTTATTCGAATATACACCACTTGAGTTAGCCTCAAGTCTGCTAGTTTTCACCATGGAAATGGATAACACTTTAACCACCAAGTAATTTAACTTCCCTTCAAAGAACTCACTGCAACACTTAGGAAATGCAAGAATTAAAAACCAACAATACCTTTCTAATGACACCCTTGGCTACACCCATGGTTTAAGTCTATTATCTTGGACCTTCACTTGTCCAAGGAACTAACTCTCTACATGAACTCCCCTCAACCACCATCCACTACTCCACAAAATTGAAAGAAATTTCACTACAATGCAATAATGCGTCCATCTATCCAATTCATAAATCCATCTAAGTCCCAATCTTTGCATGCAACTAATCAAAATCATGTCCAGTGTCCTACCATCTCCTCACCTTGAAAACTTTCTCTTCAAGGAAACATGTACACACTGCCAAAATGTCATGTCATACTATTGCTAACTAAATTTTTTAACTCTATGAAGAGATGCCTCATCTGAAGGTTGTGGTCAACCCATTCATCCAACAAACCAACTCAACTCAAATGTTATTCTCAATGTTTCACAACATGAATATTTCGTGATAGAAATGTTCCCAACCAAATACCTATTGTGAGGCTCCTCTAGGTTGCATCAAGTCATTCACCTGAGTGCTTCAACCCACTGCAATCTAGAACTGATCTCCTTCATGATCAACCTCTGTGAACACTTCTATGATCATTGTTGCAGTTAGATATATGAAAAGTATTGCATTCAACTGGTTTGGCCAAGTGCCTTGTTCACCCAACAAACTATGTTCCTGGTCTATTCAAGGTGTGCACAACATTTCTATCACTTACTTCTATTGTGAATCAAATCAACTGAGTATATGCCTAGACTTCCTCTATGAAATTTTAGTCCACCTTACCGAATCTTCACCAAGTCTACACCCAAACTGTCTCTACGATCAACTTTGTGTCAATTCATGCGATGAACTCTATGATGATTTCTATGATCACACAACTTGTCCAAGTGTTTTGTTTCACCAAAAATCCTTCTCTTATCCTATACAAGGTATGTTCCTAGATAAACCTTCCACCACAACACCAACCAAAACCTCTTTCATGAGTCTAATGTAAAGTCTCTATGATGAACAAGTTCACTCCATCGAACCGCTCACCAAGTCTATGAATGTTCCCATTGAACTGTCTCCACAACAAACTACCTTCTTGTTGTGAGCCATAGTGCTGAAGATCTCACCAACCATTCCTCAAAATATATGATGAACAATATTTGATACTATCTCTCATTGAGATAGTGGTGAGGAGCTCACTGATCATTCCTCATAATATGTGACGAACAATATCTGATAACATATGTCACGTCCCCATATATTTCCTACCCAAATATTGCGATCATGCACCTCTTGAGGGCATGCAACATCGTGATGTTTCTCACATGGATGCTTGGAAACCACAAGGAAACTTCATTCATACTACACCTCTTCATCTAAAGCATACCCATACTCTGTTATAGGCTATGGGAGAGTCACATTGTTATGAGAAATCTTACCGCGCTGATAGGTTAAGCTCCCCTTCATACCAAGACCCCTTCTTTGGTCAAAAGATAGAAGTAAAAAAATGGTTTCTAATTTTCTTATAGATCTAGTTCATTAACCTATATATATAAGGAGGAAGACACACCCATTTCCCAAAGTTTGTCCTGGCTGTTTCATCGTTTTTCCTCAGTGTTCCAATTCCTTCAATGATCAAAGAGACCTGCAAGACAAGGGGAAACCTTTCTACTTCTACCATATTTCGTTAGATAAAAACTAGATCCATCTATACCTAATTTAACTTAATAATATACACTATCATGAACATGATAGAGAAAGGAATAGATCAAGTTAATATTAATTTGGAAAAAACATTACAAGAACTTGCAAGACATGTCTGATGCTACAGTACCTCCTTCAATTTCTCCTTGTCTAGCCCCTTGAATGAAAATATTGATATCAAAATGATGATGCTTTAATGGATTCTTTCTTCTAGGATCAAAGTTTTGGCACCTAAAATCTTCCTCCCTTTTCACCATGGAAATGCTTTCAATTTATAGGATTCAGAGGCTCAACTACCATGGGATATTTAGGGAAGTGGTTGAGGATATGGATCCATGAATTGGGATTTGATCCTAAGATAGAGCCATATGATAGTATTCAAGAAAAACCAACATCATCTCTTGATACTTTTCCCTTAGGAAAATGAAGGATTCTCCATATTTTCCTTTAACCAAAGTGATACTCCCCTTGAGTTATATATAGAGTGCTAGTGGAATCCCATTAATGTGGAAAGGGGAGCACTGATTCTCTCTATACATGGACATGGGGGCGTCACCCTTCATAAGTTCCCCCAAAATGGTCGGTTTTCCAAGTAGAAGGCATGTTTTTGGCCTTGAAATGATGGGTTTCTTCCTCCAACATGCCTTAGGGATCATGGAAAATATTTTTCATGGTGTCAAGGAGTTGTGACACTTGGAAAAGTACATGTGACACTTAGTATGGTGCATACTTCACTTGAAAAAGTGCATGCGACACTTAACAAGGTGCATACGACACTTTGTGAAACTTGCGACACTTAAGTGTGGCATTTTGATGTGTAACAAATTCCCCCTAAAGTGTTAGGTCACAAGAGAAACTAATGGATGAAACAATTTACAAATTATTCAATGCAAAGGTGTTTTAGTAGGAGAAATTGGTAGAAACTGCAAACAACTATCAAATAGTATAAATATATGTTTCATTCCCAAGGAAGCCATACCTATGCTTGAAATACGAGTTGACTCAAACTATGGCTGTCGACCAATACAGTGTGGATACATGATAATATTGACTAAGGATATGGCCACCAAAGTTACAATTTGAATCCATAACTCCATGACATGAACTAATCACATCCATGAAAAATACATAGTGCAGCTACGAGAAGACAAAACATGGCCACAGATTAATATAATGTGGATCTATGTGACAATATATTTATCGATGGAGTATTTCTAGCATGGTGATTGTGTTGAAGTCTTTTACATTCTCAAATGATCTCCATCACAACCTAGTAAAATAACATAATATATTGAGTGCTCAACCTAGGGTGTTTGTTCCGATCCTGAAAAGGTATGAGTTTAGCCATGCAAATAGATGACTTGATCTTGAATGATAGAAATCACTTGATTACTAGTCATTGAGCTATATCATTAACAAGTACGAGGGAAATCACCAATGATAACAATGATTCCAAAGGTACCTTTAGTACATTCCAACAAATGTGAATAAATAAGATGAGGTCAAACATTCTTGGAATCATCCGATCAGAGATCAATGGTGTGAACTTGTTAGCACTTTGTAACCGACTGATAAAAAAATGACAGAGGTAACTGTTTCATCCAACTATAATTTGGATTCTGATCCTTCCAACCAGAGAGGGCTCTCTCGGGCATACAATTATTTGAGATACTAAAAAAAATTTGCAATGCATGTGCAAAGGTCAAATTCTGCCATGGTGTAAAATTTAAAGGTGGTAGGAAAAAATAGAAGAGCAGGGCCATTGGACGATGGGGTCCATTTCCTAAAACGTATGAAGAGTTATAATCTATGTATTTCCAGAGGGAACAGAGGCAAAATAGGTATGATTTTCATCCAAATAAGTAATAAGAGATGGAAGAGGAAAAGAGAGGAAAAACTACTATTAGCAAGAAACATCCAATAGAAGGCGAAGATCTTGGTATAGCATTAGAAGAAGAAACATGAAGGCTGACCACTGCAAGAAGAGCACCAATCTCGAGTGAATTATGAACTAGAAACCAATAAACATATAACAAGTATAATCGATGTGAGAAGGATCACCAGCAAGATGAATTCATTTTATTACTTAAGGATTATTACTAGTGGAAAAAACATATTCATGAATATGGAATACATGAAAACATACTGAACATCAACACCATTATGAATCTTGGCTATCTAAGAAAACCTTATCTTCTTATATTAAAATTCGTAAGAAATTACAAAGTTCTCCTCCTATGAGGGTAGGCCCCTCTCTGGTAAGTCTCACCATTCATTTATATTTTAACAGTATATATAGATAAATTGCATATGAGACCCAAAATGGATCATCTCTTCCAAGATTCTAAAAATAGATATCGGTCTCAGTGGGTGTAACGTATCAAAACCAAATTCCTACTTTCTAGGGAATGTTATACACAAAAACTGACATATTTGGGATTTCTACCCTGAATGCCACTTGTCTGCATCATCACAAAATTCCCTGAAGTATACTTTATTTATCTTGCAATCTATTTTAGGTTTGCAATTTCTTCCTTTCAAGTGTCAAGCCAATCGGGCTGGTTTTCTCCAGTACCTTCAACCATTTCAACTTTAGTCTCCTTCTTTTGTCACTTGCTTCTTTTACTCTTTCCAGATTGCACGTGGTATCCGTCATCATATCCATTAATGATCAAATCCTTCATGATAGGACTCAATCTGATTTTTTCACTTGACTCTGGTTTATCCGTAGATTTTGTGTGAAAATTTGTTGCTAGTATTTTCACAACAAGCCTTTCTTTTTTCTTAATTGATATTCTTGTCCTACTATTTAAATTTCCTGGTTTGTTGAAGGTTGCTTGATTTCTCTCCTCCATTCCCTCTGGTTTGTCTGGAAACAAGAGCCTATTTCTTTCAACTATATAGGGGTTGGATGAATGGTTCGATTTGCGATTATCCTGCTCTAGAATATAACATCAATTACTCGAAATAGAGTAATCCAACCTGTGTTTTGAGTAATAGTCGCCATTGAGAGCTAATCATGGGTTGATGATGAAAATCCTTATAGGGATAACAACTTATCACGTTTGACCATCAATTTCCAATGATGAGTCTTTAAATCGGTTATTTGGCAGTGCTCACCTGACATCGCACGAATGAATAGTACCCAAAAAAGTGTCTTGAGGTGATTTGACTAGCTGCCAAATTTCCCTTTCCACACATGACCTTTGGATTTAACACGTTGAATGAAATTTGATACGTGATTTTGGGGAGTGATTGAGTGGTTTCAATATCACCCACTTTTCCCCCCAATATACATCCGAAGGCATCACGTGACCTCGAGATGAAACCATGGTATTCTTATTGGCCCACTTTGAAGAGAATAACCTCTGCGCTAGTTCTTGGCCCGATAAGCTCTCTGACCATTGATCTATGGCACCCTTGATCTATGACCCACCGAGTCCCATCAACTTCACTATTCTGCTAGATTTATCCTCGTCTGCTAGTTGTGGCCCTATCCTCTAGTTTATTGCACTTTTACATCGATTTAGCCTCTTGTTAAGCCCCAAGACTTGGAGTCCATATAAAAATTGTTATAGTGATAACATGGGCTCCAACTGAAGATGTTATCCTTCCTGGGAGGTAGCAAAGAACTGTAAACCTTTTGCCTTATTCATTAGAGCTTCACTTACAACAGTTGTGTGTTATACATTGACCTGTCAGAAATGCCCATTGAAAACCAAAGTCTATAGACCATTCTCTCTTGGAGGCTTAAAGATGGATATACTACTAACATATAACTAAAGACTTTATTCGAAGACCTAAACTTGAAAATGCTTGATCTACAAGCTTATCCACACCTACCTACCCTAAATGTTAAAATGAATTTTCAATCAAGTGAAATCAAAATGCCAATGCAGCCATGCCAACATTTTATCCACTGCATGTTTACTTTGCACATTCTTGTTTTAAATCCTTCTCACCAATAACTCATTCGTGAAGTTATGTACGAATTCAAATCTTAGAATTTCAAAAATATTAGGACTGTTTACTATTGCTAACAAAACTGCAAATGGATATTTCAATACATGAACAACACAACCATCATGTTTTACTTTTTCCATTGTATCCTTGCTTTCATGTGATTTAACCTGTTGATCACTAGCAAGAGGATGAAAAATCCACTGAGACTACTGGAAATAACAATCTTCTGAATCAGAAGACAATGTTGGCTGAAATGAAACCCCTGGTAGAAATCAACCCATATCTAACACTAACATTGATTGATCATCATCTTTGTCCCTAAGCTTACAATCCGTCATAAGCTGTAAATTCTGATTGTTAAAACTATCCATATAACATACCACGACGTCATGAAACATATGAGAAAATATTTCTTTTCGATGAACCAAAATAGAAGGACATGCCATCTTCACAAGTGTTGTTTTTATTTTCTCTTCTGATTCAACCTTGGGACTATAATATTCAAAGGAATCAAGTAAAACAACTGATTCTTTATGATCTTTCTGTATTTTTGATTGATTCGTGACATACATTGTTTTATTGCCTCCCTGCAACTCTATGCCATCTATTTTTTCATTTTTCAAAGTCCCCTTAGATAGGGTCCTAGAGCCTTCATGCACATCCAATCCACTTATAATCTAAACAACTACATCATTCACAGGGGAAAAAAGACGACTTTGAAACACTTTGTTTTACCAGAAATCTAGTTGGATATCTTCATCAATTTCATAAGAGGGCAAATGACTTTGAACAACAAAACTTTTACCAACTTTATCTATTTTATCATGATTGGCTCTTAACAATTTAAAGGAAGAGAAACATAATGTAAGATATCTTTCATTCGCAAGTTTATTGCTTTCTTCAAATTCAACATCATACCTGGAGGGTTTTTTATCTGAAATATTATTGACATTTTTCTTGAGAAATTTGAAAGAAGCAAAACATAATGGCAAGGTTCTTACTCCTGATTCAAATATTTCTTCATTTTCTTTATTTCTATCATATGCATATTTTTCAATTTCTTTAGATTGTTGAACACACTTATTTGCATATTCCTCTTTGACCAATGGTTGCAATTCCTTGTCAATTTGTTTCAGTGAATTAGTGTGATTTGGCATCAGCACACATTCCTTTGTTTCAATGAAGATCTTAGCATTTTCCTTCAACAATTTAAATGAAGAAAAGCATAAAGGCAAAGAATTTCCTTCAGTTGTTTCAGTACCTTCTTCTTTGTAACTGTGATATGTAGGCTGATGGATCTCACTACACTGCTGAAAAGGAACATTTAGGTAGAGAACATGCAGTTGGTTGTTCTAGGAATTCAACATCATAATCATCATCATATTCATCATATATAGGAAAATCAACAACATCTGCAATATTATCTAACAAGAAAAATCTTGGGACATCAACTTGTTCCTTAACAAACTAATTTGCGAACTCGTCTTCTTGACCATCTAAAAATGAATAGATGAAACAATCAGCTTCATGCTTATCATGGGGTGGATCAGAAGCTACATAAGTGCCTTCTCTTTCAATAAGTGGAATATAATCTTTTGCAAAATCATTAGCATTCAAAACTTCAAGAGGACCTATGATACCATCACTTTTATGCTCAAGATTCCAATCAAATGTTCCCTATTCATACTCATTTTCATTTCTTGGAGCACCCAACCCATTATTTTGAATTTGCTGACATGTCAACATATTGTGTTGAATATCTTGAGCATCATTAAACATTTGTTGTAAGGTTTTAGGTCTTCTTTCCATCAGGAGGAAAGATAAATCTGGGTGAAGAGTAGTGGCATACTAGAGCATGGAAACAACTTCAGTGGGTTGAATTTCTTTTGGAATATCATAATAAATATTGGAAAAAATTCTACTAAATGTGGAAATAGTCTCATTGCTTTTCCTTTTCAAGGCATAGAATTCTATAAGTTGTAGGTCCAGACATTTCTTCTTACCCCAAAACTTCGAAAAAACACTCTTCAATTCTTCCCATGAGCTAATTGTCTTTGGATGCAAATGTTTAAACCATTCTTTGGTACCTCCTTTCAAGGATTGAGAGAAATCCCTCATACAGACATTGTCATGGTCAATCTCAAACAAATCTATAAAATGGTCAAACTCTTTGATACATTTTTTAGCTTTGATTGCACCAAGTTCCCCATCAAACATAGGTAGGTACTCATAGTGATTTAAAGGAAAATCTTGAAGGATGTGAGGTAATTTTAAGGATATGTATCTATGTTGGGTTTTGGATAATGTTGGATCAAGTATAGGAGGTGAAATATCAGCCTTAGCTTCATGAGGCGCATCAACTTGGTCATGGTTATTACATGGATCAGACGAGAGCTTTTGATCAAAATCAGTGATAAACTAAGGAGATATCTGTATAATTTTAAGAGGATTATATACAATTTCAATATTATCATGATCATCATTTGCAAGCAACAAGTGAAGAAAAATTTGTTTAACATGTTCAGGAAAGGACAAAAGGTAATTAATAACAAAGAATATTATGTCTTGGAAAAAACTCAACTCTAGGTACTTGTTTTATCCCATGATGTCCTTTCATACCTCTGTCAAGAGCTCTCATCTTCCAGTGGAGTCTCTGAATCACATTTGAATATTAAGTGGAGTTTCCAATAAAATCTTCAGGCTACCGAGTCTTTGGATAGTGGAGTCGTCATAAAATTTTTGAATTCTAGATTCTTGAAAATGGAGTCATCAGGTGAATGACATACAACCTTTATGTATCTGAATACTCTTCACAATTAGTACACAGATCTAAACTTTGTCATTTCTCCCAAGGAAAATTTCACCTTCAATCCCCGACAACAGTGCCAAAATGTTAGCACTCTGTAAATTTTGTCCAGTTGATAAACATTTGACAATGGTAACTGTTTCAACCAACTTTAGGTTGGATTCTGACCCATCCAACCAGAGAGGGCTCTCTCCGGCATACAATTATTTGAGATACTCAAAATATTTGGCAATGCGTGTGTAGAGGTCAGATTCTTCCATGGTGTAAAATTTAAAGGTGGTAGGACAAAACAGAAGAGAAGAGCCTTTGGGCGATGGGGTCCATTTCCTTAAATGTATGAAGAGTTATAAGCTATGTATTTCCAGAGGGAACAGAGGAAAAATAGGTATGATTTTCAGCCAAATAAGTAATAAGAGATGGCAGAGGAAAAGAGAGGAAAACATACTATCAACAAGAGGCGTCCACTAGAGGGATAATCTCTTGGTATAGAGTTAGAAGAAGAAACATGAAGGCTGGCCACTACAAGCAGAGCACCAATATCGAATGAATTCTGAACCATATTCCAATAAACATATAACAAGTATAATCGATGTGAGAAGGAGAACCAAGAAGATGAATTCCTTCTATTACTTAAGGATTATTACTAGTGGTAAAAACACATTCATGAATATGGAATACATGAAAACATACTGAACATCAACACTGTTATGAATCTCGTCTATCTAAGAAAACCTTATCTGCTTATATTAAAATTCATAAGAAATTAGAAAGTTCTCTTGCTACAAGGGCAGGCCCCTCTCCGGTAAGTCCCACCATTCATTTATCTTTTAACATAATATATAGATAAATTACATACGAGACCAAAAATGGATCATCTTCTCCAAGATTCCAAAAATAGATATTGGTCTTAGAGGGTGTAATGTATCAAAACCAAATTGCTACTTTCTAGGGAACGTTATAAAAAAAACTGACATATTTTATATTTTCACCCTGAATGCCACTTGTCTACATCATCAAAAAATTTCCTGAAGTATACTTTATTTATCTTTCAATCTATTTCAGGTTTGCAATCTCTTCCTTTAAAGTGTCAAGCCAATCATGCTAGTTTTCTCCAGTACCTTCAACCATTTCATCTTTAATCTCCTTCTTCTGTTGCTTTCTTCTATTACTCTTGCCATATTGCATGTGGTATCCTTCTGCATATCCATTAATGATCAAATCCTTCATGATAGGATTCAATTTGATTTCTTCACCTGACCCTGGTTCATCCACAGATTTTGTGTGAAAATTTGTTGCTAGTATTTGCACAACAAGACTTTCTTTTTTCTTAATTGATATTCTTGTCCTACTATTCCAATTTTCTGGTTTGTTGAAGGCCGCTGGATTTTTCTCCTCCATTTCCTCTGGTTCTCCTGAAAACAAGAGCCTATTTATTTCAACTATACATGATTTGAATGAATGGTTCAATTTGTGATTATCCCACTCTGGAATATAACGTCAATTACATGAAATAGAGTAATATGACCTGTGTTTTGAGTAACAGTCACCATCGATTGGTAATCATGGACTGTTGATGACACTCCTTATAGGGATAACAACTTATCACATTAAACCATCAATTTCCAATGATGCATCTTTAAATCTATTATTTGGTGGTGCTCACTTGGCATCGCACGAACGAATAGTACCCAAACAAGTGTCTCGAGGTGATTTGAATGGAAGTCAAATTTCCCTTTCCACATGTAACCTTTGGATTTAACACATTGAATGACATTTTATATGTGATTTCAGGGAGTGATTGAGTGGTTTCGAGATCACTTGATTTCCCCCCCGATATGCACTCGGAGGCTCCACGTGACCTCGAGATGAAACCATGGTATTCTTATTGGCCCAATTTCAAGAGATTAACCTCCATGCTAGTTCTTGGCCCAATATGATCTCTGACCGTTGATCTATGGTGCCCTTGATATACGACCCACCAGGTCCCATCAACTTCACTTTTTTGCTAGATTTAGTGTCATCCACTAGTTGTGGCCCTATCCTCTAGTTTATTGCACTTCTAAATGAATTTAGCCTCTTGCTAAGCCCTAAGACTTGGATTCCATATAAAAACTTTTACATTGATAACAAAACCTACTATCAAAAGCAAGGAGCCCTGCAATTGAGGTAGACAGGTCCCAAGGTACTAACCAACTTCTAAGTCTAATTCCTAGATAATGTGTCAAAGTCGATAAGAACATATTTGTCGAAGGAGGGCCATGATGTATCCCTCATCATCAACACAAAAATGACACAAGAAAGTGATGCAATATGGTGGATTAAATGAGTATGGACTGACACAAGAATGCAAACTGGTAATACTACAGATGGATGGTTTGAAGTAAAACTTCCCTTAAACATTGTGAGGCATGAAAAATGACTTGGAAGCATTGACTTCAATGAGTACCATGAACATAATGTGATGATAATAAGATAACTCTTCGATTGGAAAAAAAATTTATAATGACACATGGAATTGGTATGACTCAGAGACAAGTAGATTGCCCAACTATAATATGAGACACAAACAGGTGCCATGTTCAAGGGTGACAACAATATCTCCCATAATGGATTCAAAAAAACTTGAACCACTTCTTTCAATTCCCCCCCCCACCATGATTGGTGAGTACCTCTTTATTTTTTAACGCACTTGAGGATGATAACAGATGATCAGTATAACTCATCTTTGATGAGTCCCTTGACATATTTTTAATGAACTTGAAGAGGGAGGGGTTCAGTCTTGTATGGGTTTTGGGGATTGGTCCCACATAGGTCATTCAATGAATAATTTTACAAGCCCAAAGAAGGTAAACTCGATGGTTTTTCACATTTATAGAGTTTGAAAATAACTTAAATATGACTCCATGGATGACTTTTTCATAAATTTAGTCTCCCAAGCCTGAAAAAAGTGTAAAACAATACAAGAGAGAACTCTTCTAGTCATGCTTGAATTCCTTTTTTGTAATTAGTATCGCGAGGCAAAAAAAGAGATAAACTGCCACTTGAAATATTCCCTTTGAAAACATTTAGTGAAAGGAAACAAGCTCACTCGACAATCTTTTCATTTTTAGGGAGTTTCAAAAGAGATTAAAGGAGACTCCAAAGAGTTCCCTTTTCATGTAGCTTTTATGAGTCAAAAAAATAGATAAAACTATACTTGGTAACCTATTCTCATGCATTAACGATCACAAGAAAGAAAAAATATTGAGCTCAGTAACCTATTATCATGTATTTATGAGCACGAGAAAGAAGAAATAATAATATTGTTCTAGAAAAGATTACAATGTTACGATGGTTATGAACCCAAAATGTGGATCACTCCTAGTAGTGTGTTTCTATAGAGGTTTACTACAAAATAGAAGCAACGTGATGCAAATGGCCAACATGAAGCATAAATTCAATGACAATAAATAAGAGAGACAACAAATATCACAAAGCAGTAGCAAGCTATAAGCAAGCGAGATGGAAAATAACATTGAAGTAGTGGAAAGAACAACCATTAAACATACAATGTGTTTCATTTTTTAACGAGATTGAAACATAAAAAGAACTATGCTCATGTAGTACCCATGGATGTTTGGTACTTCCCCCCCAACTAAAAATCTAGTGACTTAAATCTAGCATGATGTCCAAAGGCTGAAGACATGCCCCCCCAAGCTTCCTTGCATTCCCCAACTCTTCTCATATTGCCAATGTCTATACCCAATAGAATCCAGGTTACTAATAGGAAAATTTTCACCAGAGAGGGAGGAAGAAAGAGGATGAATTGACTTGGGTGGATGAAATGAAAGTTCAGTTATGATTTCTAATGAGATACTCGACTCAGTAGGATAGGAAGTCCTTTGATTTGATTTTTTTTTAACGATATTGACCTATGCTTGTAACCTATGGGTTTGATTCCCATACTTCTATTTCATTTTTTAATGATATTTCCACAGAGAAGAAAAATATGCTCATTACCTCTGGGTTTGATTCACAGACCTCTATTTCATTTCTTAATGATCTTGACATAGAAATGAGAACTTTTCTTGACTTTGGTTTCATTTTTTAATGAACTTGGAAATTAAAACAAAACTATGCTCATGACCTCTATGTAACATCCCCAACCACCCACAGGTCGGGAAATGCCATGCTCAGATGCTTTACTTAGCTTTGAGACCGTTCTGTAATGTCCTTGACCATCTCTTGTCAGGCCATGCTATGCCAAAGAAAACATACGTTATCTGTGTAGGACATACTGTAACATACTCAGCATCCAAACTGAGCTATGTCACATAAATTTCTATCTGCATGTGATTTAAACATATCCACACACATAATTCTTGTGGAAGCATTATATATAAAACATAGGCATACAAATATA
The DNA here is from genome assembly GCA_900067695.1 of Picea abies. NCBI lineage: Eukaryota > Viridiplantae > Streptophyta > Pinopsida > Pinales > Pinaceae > Picea > Picea abies. Next base: position 16,327 of record CBVK0103501993.1, read on the forward strand.
TCTATAAATACACAGATTCACATTGAAATCATTGTAAACATGCACATGTAGCATATACCAGAAATGCCCACAAATATACAAACAGTGATAACCATGCATAAGATAAACCCATAAAATTGAACACGTAAATAATAATGAAACATGTAATTTTATCACACAAATGGTACTAATATTGGTAATAATGTCACCAATTGCATGCAGACCATCCATGAACCTCCCAGCCTTAGACCACACTATTCATCACTCTGAACAATGAATCACCCCCAAGCTGGGACTAAACTCCACCCGGGCAAAGGGATTCCTAACCAGGCTAAAGGCTCATGGACAATAGGAAAGACTCCATCCCAGGTGCTCACTCAACTAACAACCTACAATCCCTCATTCCCCACATAACTGTACCACCCAAGGAAGTGTTCCCCTTCTATGCTCAACAATCCCTCGACTACCCCACTTCCCTTCCAGGGCTTCAACAACAGGCTGGACAGGAAGTCTCAGAGTCCTATAGCTATAGTTCAACACCTTCAGGAAGTTAATTCCCAACAATTCTCTCACTCATAGAATTGCTCACGGGCTTGACAATCCACCTCTTCAATATCCCACGAGCCTGACAACCTGCTTCTTCAGTATCCCATGGGCCTGACAACCCACTTCTTCATTCCATCTTTCCAGCTAACCCGCTACACCAACCTCTGTATCCATGGATACAAGATCTATATAGTGACAGAAAGTATGGAGGATAACTGACTATGTGAGTGAAAAATGGTCATGGAATAATGGCTGAATGATCATTGAAGAAATCATAGAAAAGATGATGGTTCGAATGATGGGGAAGTGTGAAAATGATCTAAGTCCCAACAATATGTATTCATGTTTTCAACTTGACACTTGTCTTGTTGGGAGCTACTTTGGCCCACTTGTCTGAACTCTGGAACTCAAGATAAAATAATTATCCATACTTTATGATTTAAGAAATATTAATATAATATTCCTTTTTGGCTCAAGATTCCTAGCTTATCCCCTTTCCTTAACTTAGCCCCTCCCTCTCCCTAACTAGTGGAGTTTAGTTCCCCATCTCTTTTATCATGGCCAGTTTGCGTGCAACGATGTATTTTATATTAAATATGAGACATGTACAAAAACAGGCACACTGGCTATTTAACATCTAGGCTCTCTGGCCTAATCAAAACATAAGAATCCTAGCTTATAATAACTGGCTCACTAGCCTATAAAACATATCTTATACACAAAGGATCCCTGTCCTCAATATCGTGCACATGTAAGATGTTGTGCGTGGTATCCTGGAATGTGCACACATCTTCATTTTACTGTGCAGTACTTGCACGCATTATGCCATGAAAGGTGCATCCAAAATTATATCAAAACAACTCAGCAGCTTAAGTACATTTGTATTTACATTTACAATTGGGTTCAGCCTTAGGGATATTACAATCCCCTCCCCTTATTTATGCACTGTCCTCAGTGCATCATGTACCTATGTACAACTAAATTTCAAAAATCCTAAAAAAGACACGGTTATTTTGCCTACATTTCATCCTCATGCTCGCAAGTAGCATCCTCAGGATTGTACCAAGTCCATTGGATCTTTACAATCCTATGGCTCGATTCTAGAGCTATTTTATTTTCTGGTCCATAATGTGCACTGGATGCACTTGAAAAGCGCCTTCTTGCTCCACCTAAATCACATTCCAATCAATAACATGATTAACATCAAGTATATATTTCTTTAGCAACGATACATGGGATACATTATGAACAGACATAGATGTAGGCAATGCAATCATATAAGCTACTAGACCAATCCTCTCTAGGATTTCAAATCACCCACAATAACAAGCTCCCAATTTTGAACAATTTTCCAACTTCAGGGAACTTCTGTTGGCTTTCACTTTCAAGAATACATGGTCACCCACTTTAAATTCCCTATGATTTCTGCCCTTATCAACATAGTTTTTCTTCCTGTCTTGGGGAGAATTTAAATTTTGTTTTATTTTCAACATTTTCTCTTCCATTTCCCTGAGCAATTCTAGCCCAACCACTGCTCTATCCTCTAGGTTATCTCGGCTTACCAGTGTGTTGCACTTTCTTCCATAAAGTGCCTCAAATGGGCTCATCTTTATAGATGCTTGGTACCCATTGTTATAAGAAAACTATACCAAGTGTAGGTAGTCTTCCCATTTTGAGGGTTTATCCATCACATACATCCTCAACATATCCTCAATCACTTGATTCACCCTCTCTATTTGTCCATCTATTTCTAGATGATAAGTTGTACTGAGATTCAAATTTGTTCCAAATCCATTAAATAATCCCATCCAAAATTTTGAGGTAAATTTTGGATCTATGTCAGACACAATTGTCTTAGGTATGCCATGTAATCTAGCAATTTCCCTCATATAAACATCAACAATGTTCACTGCCTTGTGAGTGAGCTTAACTGGAATAAAATGGGCAGTTTTAGTAAGCTTATCCACCACTACCATGATGGAATCACGTTGCTTGTTTATTCTAGGCATTTTAGTAATGAAATCCATGGTTACAACTTCCCATTTCCACTCAGGAATGGGTAAAGGCTGTAGCAAACCAGTTGGGTGTCTATGCTCAGCCTTTACCTTTTGACATTCCAAACATATGGCCATAAAATCAACAACCTCTTTCTTCATGCCTAGCCAATAATATTGGCTCTTGACAGCTGCTATAGTTTTTTGATATCCTGGGTGCCCAACGTAAGACACATTATGCATTTCTCTCAATATCATACTTTTCAACTCCTGGGAATTTTGTACATAAATTATGCCTGTGTACATGAGAATTTCATCCTTATCTAGCTTGTACTCTTCAATTTTCTACTGCAAATTACCTTGCTATAATTTTTCCACTAAATCCTTCTATTGTAAATCTGATTTGGCAGTCTCTATAATTCTATGTTTCAAATATGATTGATACATGCTAATGGTTGTAGCATGCATTTCATGCACTCTTCTACTGAGTGCATCAACCACTTTGTTCTCTTTCCCCTTGATGTGCTTTATATCAAAGTCATATTCGCTTAGAAATTCTAACCATCTTCTTTGCCTAGCATTTAAAGTTGGTTGATCAAACAAATATTTCAGACCATTTTGGTCTGTCCTCATCTCAAACCTTTTCCCCATGAGGTAATTTCTCCATTTCCTCAAGGCATTTACTATAGCTTCCGACTCCAAATCATGAGTGGGATAATTTATTTCATGCTCCTTCAACTTCCTTGATTTATAACATATAAAAAACCCATTTTGACTGAGGACTCCACCAAGTCCCTCTTTACATGCATTTGTGCATACAATGAAGTCTTCATTTGTGTTTTCTATCCTTAATATTGGAGCACTTGTTAATAATTGTTTCAAGTGTTGGAAATTCTTTTCACAGTCCAATGTCCACTGAAACTTCACACCCTTTCATTGCAAGGAAGTAATTGGGTGTGAAATCTTTGAAAACCCTTCTATATATCTCCTATAGTATCCTGCAGGGCCCATGGATGATCTCACCTTTGTCACATTCTTTGGACTGCCCATTCTCTAATGGCTTCTATCTTCTTAGGATCCATTGCTATCCCATCCTTTGAAATGATATGACCCAAATAGTGAATTTGTTTCTGATAAAATGAGCACTTTCTCAATTTGGCATACAATTGATGCTCCCTTAATACTTGCAAAACCATCCTCAAATGATGTTCATTCTCTTCCTCTGACTTGGAATATATGAGAATGTCATCCAAAAAGATAATGAAAAACTTGTCTAAATATTCTCGGAAAACACCATTCATTAAGCACATGAAAACAGATAGTGCATTTGACAACCCAAATGGAACCACTGTGAACTCATAATGACCATACCTTGTCCTGAAAGCAGTCTTGCTGATGTCTTCCTCTTTAATTCTTACCTGATGGTATCTTGACCTGAGATCTATCTTTGAAAATACCTTTGCATCCTTCAATTGATAAAAAAAATCATCAATCCTTGGCAGAGGATACTTGTTCTTAACAGTCACTTTATTCAACTGTATGAAATCAATGCACAATCTTAATGTTCCATTTTTCTTCTTAACAAACAAGACTGGGGAACCCCAAGGTGACACACTTGGGCATATATACCCCTTCTTTAGAAGCTCTTCAAGTTGCATTTAAAATTCCTTCAGCTATGGTGTACTAATTCTGTAAGGAGTCTTTGTCACTGGAGCTGCTCCAGGCATTAGACTTATAGAGAAATCAATGTCCCTCCTTGGGGGTAGTCCTGGTACCTCCTTGAACACATCTTCAAAATCTTTCAGGACTTCATAATCTTCCATATTTGGCACCTTATTTCTAGGTGTCTCTTCCATATGTGCTGCAAATATTTGACACCCTTTTCTGTAACATTTCTCCAGCTACAATGCTAGAATTTCTCTGATGGTTACTTCCCTAAGAATTCCCTGTAGTTTCCTTAGTTTCCCTTCCTCATACAAGCAAGTAAATGATTTGTTATGATAGTCTAGGAGGGCATGTGTTATAACACTAAATTGCACCACGCATGCTTACCTAGCATCATGCCAACTCATATCCCTTCATTGCCAAAACATTTGCTGAGAAACCTCTTTGAAAATCATTTCGAGTTAAGTCACACACACCCTAACTCACTACTGCACACATTGGAACGCTGGCAGGCCTACTACTGCATGCGTTGGAATGCTGGCAGGCCTACTACAACCCACATTTACCAAACAAAGCACAAAAACAGGAAAGTTGCCGACGGGACAAAAAGCTATGGGTCAGTTAACTGAAAC
>CBVK0103502057.1:0-17031 GCA_900067695.1 Picea abies
CAACCTAAACAAATGTCAGGTCAGCGATGAACTCATCGCTATAGTCCCTGAGCCTTCGGCAGGGACTAATAAATAATGTTTAGAGTATTTAATAAAAAAAATTATAATTACATAAACTATAAAATATATAAATAAATATTGTTTGTGATTTATATAATTATATATAAAATATAAATAAATATTGTTTGTGGTTTATATAATTACATATAAATGTTAATAGTTTTTAAATATTAAACATTAATATATATATAGAGTTTTATAAATTTTCAATAAAAAATTAATTAGATTTTTTTTTCAAAAATCAAATATTAAAATTATTAAAATTCAAACCCAAAATGAGTTTGATAATATTAAAAAGTTCTAATTTTTAATAAAATATTCAAATATTAATATATAAAGTTTTATAATTTTTCAATAAAAAAATCACTTAGAAATTATTTAAAAAAATAAAAAGTTAAAACCCAAAATGATAATATTATTGGCATGTTATTTAAAATTAAAAACAATATAATAAAACAATATTTGTGGAACTCAATGAACAACCCTCGTCGTCATCGTAAACTACAACATGTAAAATGACATGGCAGCTAGTGTACATGCGGTATCGGTGCGCTAATTGAAAAGAGAGTTAGGCCAATGATTAATTCGCTAAGCAATGCATCTGGACGGAATCAGAGCCAGATCCTTTGCATCTCTCATCTCCGGAATCAGAGCCAGATCCTTTGCATCTCTCATCTCCGCTACTATTTCATGCATATCCCCATTTGACTCTTTCTCACGAAAATGCTTTCACCAAAGGAGGACGCATAAATCTTCGGAAGAACTACTGCCGCCTCTTCGTGCTTTGCTGGGAATGTTTCCTTTCAGAAACCTGTCTCCGATCCAGAGTTCTCACTTTCAATTCAATTCGGAGCCGAACGATCAAAGTTAGTTTCGAAATTTCTGTTGATCATTTAATTTTTTCTTCCGTTTTTAAGTTCATATCCTTCCGTGTTTCAGATTTCGGACGGTTTCGTTGAATCTTCAGATGTTTAAGTGCATATTCTTCAGGTTTTAAAGTTTATATTCTTCCGTGTTTCAGATTTCGGACGGTTTCCCTAAAACTTCAGTGGAGAATTTGTGTTGTCTGGCCTGGAAATGCAGAGCATAAAGGTCATTGATTTCTAATGGCCGACAAATGCAAAGATTGTTAAGACGAACCGGCGTTTACTGCGAGTAAGTTTTCTTAGCACCGAAAAGGTTTTAGGCATTCTGATTCAGGGGTGAATAGACTGCAAAAACAAAGGAAATGGCAGACGGAACGGAGTCTTTGCCGTTTTCTTAAACCACACTATCTGTGGAACAACATGTCCCCTGCTTCGGCTCCTGCAAAAAAACGTGACCCACTTCATTTTATGTACAAGGTCCCCGTCGGAGGCACTTTTATGGCAGAGCCAAGGAACTTCAGGTTAAGTATGGTCCTTATTTTGTCCGTTTTGATTAGAACAAGCTTACTTTATTCACGACTTTTGTGTGAAAGATCAAAGTAATTGAAGAAATGTATATAGTATATAGTATATACTCTGCTCCCTAACATTTTATGTCTCGATTGCAGAAATATATAGTATATACTCTGCTCCCTAACATTTTATGTCTCGATTGCAGAAATGTGGAAGATTGGATGACCAGATTAGTTTGTTGAAGCATAAGCTCTGCATGATTCAGCAATGAGCTGCATTCAACGGCAAATCCAAAAAGAAACTGCATGGTCACATGGAAGTTTCAGGTTTCCATAAAGCAAGAAACCACTAGGCTTTTGGTACATAGCAATATGCACTACTCTTTGGCACATGTCCTAATTCAATGCTGCTGGTGGTGGATACTGATCCCACTTTGTTGAAGGTCCTCCACATTGAAGGAAAAGTAGCAATATGATGTTTATGTGCAAGTAGCAGTCCCTTTATGCTGCAGGTTTGCACAATGTTTGCTCTTAGAATTCACTGAACTCAATGATTACGAAGAGAACAAACCCAGCTGTTATTGCAATCAAAATTTGTTCACAAGAAGGCAATAGTATTCATTCACACTATTTACAGGAAGAAACCAGTGTTCTTCTTCGATGGAAAGAAAATTCCATTGTGAATGACTACTGGTATCTTCTTGTGAACAGTTGAAAGAAAATCTCATTGTGGATGAGTATTGATATTTTTTTTAAACTCTTCACAAGAAGATTCCATTGTTAACGATTATTAGTATTTCTTGTGAATAGTTGAAAGAACATAATGATACTTATCCACAATAAGATCTTCTTTAAACTCTTTACAAGAAGATACCATTATTCATCCACAATGGAATCTTCTTTCCATTGTGGATGAACACTGGTATCTTTTTGTGAACAATATTTGTGGCTAAGTACTTGGATCTTCTTGTGAACATGGTTGCAATATGGTTTCATTGCAATAGCACTTGTTGGGCATGTTACATAATCAATTCTTTCTAATATGAAATGATATGCAAACCCATAACATTAAGGGATTGCTACAGGCACCTACTATACAAGATCATAAATGTGGTCCAATAAGTAAAGTATTGGGTAAAGTCTTTGAGTAAGACTTTGTTGTAAAGTATTGGATAGAATCTTTGGGTGGGGTATCACATGTGCATTTGTATTGTGTACATTGGGCTATACATTATACATTAGTTGTTTGAGTAAGCCCATATTGTACATACAACATTAAACATATCTATTGTATTTAGAATGTTTATGATGGTAGGTATCAGGTGTGTATTTGCATTTTGTACATTGAGCTATACATTAGTTGTTTGAGTGAGCCCATGTTATATATACAACATTATGGTTTTTAAACATGTATATTATGTTTAGAATGTTTATGATTTTTAAACATATTTATTCTATACAATGTTTAATGTAACATAATATAATTTTTTCTTTATCTTTTAAGTAATAATTGTTTAAATATCAAAATTATTATAAGTAATAATTGTTTAAATATCAAAATTAAATAATAATTGTTTAAATATCAAAATAGATTTTTTTTAAATATTATTTATTTATACCAAAAATCAATATAATTTATTAATTCATTATAATGTCTTTACATCATTAAACAAATTAAATAGGGTATTGTGTTTTTATATAATACATCATATTCAACTATTCTCTACAAATATACATGCTTGCTCCAAACAACTTGGTTATCATAGATAAACTATATAGTTTGATCTTCAATTTGTTCCATTTGTTTTCTATTGCTTAATCACTCAACACTTTATAAAGTATCTAACAATGGACTACTCTAACACATATGCTTTGATGCAAAATGGTTTAGACTCACAACTACTCCACTCAAATTTGTTTTATTATTCAAAGACATCTTAATGAACTACACGAAAGTATAAACCAATAAAATTATCAACTAATATAGTGCACAAATATAAATTCACATCCTATACAAGTTGCACTATAATATATACCATTATACAATTATGGCTTTTCACTATAGTAAATTACTAAGTATATATTACATGGTAAGCCATATTATTATGGAAAATATTAGTGTAATGTTTTCATATCATTTATGCTTGTGTTTAGGTGTAGGATATATTTTTTATATTATTTATAAAAAAAATGTTTTGTTTTGCTTAGAATTATTGCAAAGGAGTATCATAACAATAAAACCAATTTTTATGTTGCTTTGTTGACTTTTAAAAAATATTTGACATAATGTCTAGAGCTAACCTTTAAAATAGATTAGAAGAGAGACTTGTTACTATAAGGTTGTAAGAGAATGTTATTTTCAAGTTTAAGGATAGTAAGGGCTAGTGAGAATAAATTAATTGTAATATAGTAGTTAAACAAAGTTGTTTGATATCCCCTACCCTTTTTGGCAGATACATTGACAAGTTAGAGGGTCATTTGGAAGAAGCAAAATGTGTGAACACATCCTTAGGTGAAATAGTCACCATCCTTCTTTTTTATGCCAACTATATTGTTCTTATGGTGAGGATTCCCTATGATCTCAACAAACAACTAAAACTTCTAAGAGTTTTTTCCTTAGTATGGGTATGACTATTAACATTGACAAAACAATGGTTATGAAAATCAAATCCGAAAAATATAACTTACATTAAATTCATTTATGACACTAACAACTCAACTTCATACAAATATCTTGGAATTGATCTTCATCATAGGTTTAAGTGGAACTATAGCATTGAGAGAAAGATAAATGGAGGGTGGAAAGATTATTATGGACTTGAAAATAGTTGTAAATCAATGGAATTTTTATTGACTTTGGGGTAAGAAGAAACTCTTTTTTGAGATTTTTGTCCCCTCTGTTATGTTATATGGTTCTGAAATTTGGGGTTGTAGAATCTCTAGATAATCATGGAGAAAGATAGATCAAATCCAAAAGTATTTTATGACTTATAATAGTAAAGTTAAAGGCAATGTACCCTATCTTATCTCCCTCATAGAAGTGAGTATTTCCCCCATTGAGAGCATGGTTGTGACTAGATACTTAACATACAATAAAAAGATAAACAACATGGAAAACAAGAGACTTCATATGTTTGTTTCAAACTCCAGTCAAAACCACCTACGATGTCAAGCAGGGTGTTGAGGAAAAGGTCGCACTATAGAGTAATGGTAATGTTAAAAATATTATTACATCTAAATTTAAGGAGAAATTGTGTTGCAATAAGGAATTAGAGGATAAGAGAAAATTAAGATACTACAAAGAGATACTCATGAGCTCCATAGTGAAACATGGTATTAGACGTTAGAGGATAAGAGAAAATTAAGATACTGCAAAGAGATACTCACAAACTCCATAGTGAAATATGGTATTGGACGATTCCTAAAACACAATGAGTTAAAAGAGTTTGTCATCTTTGTGACACTAAAAGGAATGGAGATGAAAATCACTTCCTCTTAAAATATCCCACATACACTCATATTACATCTCAATTTCAAAACATTTGTTATAATATTGAAAAGTAACAAAGAATTAAACACATGAATTAAACATTAAACTCACTTAAAATATATATTTATATTTTTAAATTACCATATTATCAACTATTATAAATAATTTTACACTATTATATAATTTATTATAAATCTTATCACAATTTTGTTAAATAAACACAAATGAAAATCCATTTAGACTTTACTCTAACTTATTAGAGTTTATGGAGAAAAAAAAAACACAAATCAAAATCTAGTTAGAATTTACTCTAACTTATTAGAGTATTCACGTTCATATGTTAATTTAGAGTTATCATTATTTGTATAGTTAGAGTATTCACGTTCATATGTTAATTTAGAGTTATCATTATTTGTATTNNTAGAGTATTCACGTTCATATGTTAATTTAGAGTTATCATTATTTGTATTGCTTATTATAGATTGTGTGATAGAGTTAACAAAGTTTTGTGGGAAGTCTAACTTATAACTTATTAGAGTATTCACGTTCATATGTTAATTTAGAGTTATCATTATTTGTATTGCTTATTATAGATTGTGTGATAGAGTTAACAAAGTTTTGTGGGAAGCCAAGAACATTGATGGTTTTTTTTGGTCTTTAAATATATTCAAATATATGAGTTCTTTAAATATATGAGATATATATATTGGTACATTTTATAGCTGATCACATGTTTCTTTTTGGCATAACAAGGGCATTAATGTGTTGCTTCAAGAAAAATTATGGGTGAGCCTAGCATGTTTTTGTAAGTTAGAGCATGAACACATGGAAGATTTATGCAAATAAGAGCTAGAGGGACCTACAATTGTACTTATCAGTGCAAGTAATGCATTTGGCAGGCTCAAATAACAATTTCGTTCATTTTAATAATGGGGGCCCATTGTTGATATTAGTGATGTTGACCCTTCTGTTATAGGTTGGGACAAGGTTGTTTAAGATTGTGACTAGCCCTTTCCAGTGCCCAACATGGTTTTCAATTAGTGCTCCCGTATACTAGCTCATGCCCTTGTTTATCCTTATGACATTGGCTATCCACGATGTTTTAGCTAACCATGGTTTGTGCTTAAAATATGCTCATAACTATGACCGCATGACGAGGGGTTTTGACATCATCTAACCAAAAGTTTGGCCTTTTGCACTTGTTCATGGACATTGCTTGGACAACCTTTTTCTTGTATTAAAGATTATGCATATTACATATTAATAGAGTTTAAATGAAGCTTTATTCAGAAAGAAAAAAATGTATTTCTCTCATACCAAGTACATAGAGTGATCTTGTAATATGAACCTCCTCATTATCCAACATAACTGGTATGTCTTCAACACCCCTCACCTCTATAGGTCGATTATCACCAAAATTTATTATGTCATCATCAAAGAATGTAGTTTTTCAAACCAAACATTCTTGCATTTGTGATTTGATGCACTTGTATCTAATTACTAAGCATCATTTGAGGTTTTTGTTGCTACTAGCATTGTCATGAAACTGCCTATATATGGTCTCTTTTATTGCCCATTCTCCTGAACAAATTGTCCAAAATGTCTATTATTTTTCCTTGCTTGTGCATTCACTCATAGCAATTGTGTATAATAGGATGTTTCTTTTGGAAATAGTAACAAATTGTATCCTTGTTTATCTTTTGGTTTCTCCAAGATTGTTCCTCGTGATACTATTGTAGCATTTTCTTTGTCTTTGCTCTTCACTTCTTTTGTTTCACTATGAAAGATTTTTTACCAAAGTTTTGCTAAAATCAAACTCTATGTTAGATCCCTCTCATCAACATCCCTCCAAGCTCATCAAGCATTAGTGTAAGTATTTGATATGTCACATTGATATCAAGTACCATGGTTTGTTATTTTATACAAATCTAATTTTGACTTGTGTTATAATGTGGTTTGCAATATGATACAAAATATACTTTCTTTTTTCATCTTCAACCATCCATTTTTCCATTGTTAGGCATTTTTTTTATCTCTTTGTGTTGTTTCCTCAATTTCATTTAACTTAGGTAGATTCTTCTTATGACTTATTTTTTCTATCCAACTTTATTTTAAGAAAAGTTATGCTCTAGGCCTATAAATTAGTTGTTAATACTTAACTATATATCTTCACTTTGTAATTTCCTTCTCTCAAACCATTATGCTTTAATATCAAATTTCAATATCAAAATATTTTTACATATTCTAACTTCAACTTCAACAAATTCAATAACCATTTTTATGTTAATGTAAAATTCAAAATCCCTTTGTTTACTCTTCTTCAATAGTGTGAGATATTTTGATGGTTGAAATAATTTTTTTCTCTAATATAATGTGAGATGTTTTGATTATTGAACTAAATAAAGAATACTCTAATAGAACATAGAACATGTGAGATATTTTAATTGTTTAAAAAACAATTGTTGTGATATTTTAAAATCAATATAATATAGTTTTGTTAAACAATGTTTTAATGCTAAGAGGGAGAGCTCTACTTTACCCCAATCATACTCCAAACAACTTTTAATGTTAACAAGGAGAGCTCTACTTTACCCCAATCATACTCCAAACAACTTTGTTATCATTATAAATAATTTTGTTATCATTGTAGATAACGAGCTATGAGCAGATCTTCAATTTGTCTTTATATTCCAAACAACTTTGTTACCATTATAGATAACTTGATAACTAGCTATAAGTAAAGTAGATCTTCAATTTGTCTTCTATGTTTTTATTATTTGATTACAAAAAAAATACTTCACATGGTCTCCTAAAGTGGTGTTGTAATCTACCTCCACTACTTTACACTTTATAGTGCACTATTTTTAGTAGTGCACTATTTTTTCTATTATTTGATCATGAAAACAATACTTCACATGGCCTCCTAATGTGGTATTCTCATCCACCTCCACTACTTCACACTTTATAGTGCACTATTTGGGGAAGATTGTTTCAACACACAATTGTCATTTTGGTATTTTCATCCACTTCTACTACTTTTCCTAATGTGGTATTCTCAACCACCTCCACTACTTTACACTTTATAGTGCACTATTGGGGAAGATTGTTTCAACACACAATTGTCATTTTGGTATTCTCATCCACCTCCACTACTTTACATTTTATAGTGCACTATTAGGGGAAGATTGTTTCAACACACAATTTTCATTTTGACATTGCAATGCAGTGAGATGATTATTCTCCTAAACAAATGAGATTTATGAGATTGTGAAAAGGAAACTGAAGTGCCTAATTTAAATGTTTTATGTTTTGGCTTTTTGTGGGCATATTTTACGATGAATTTTGTTTGAAATTCGATCATAAATTGTTAGAAGTACAAATTTAAGTGATTGAATCTGTATAATCTCAATATCTCATTTTTTTTTTAAAGCTTTTTAAATCCATTATTACATTCAAAAATACAATTTATAATTTATACAACAGAAAGGGAAGTCAACCAAATTTCAATAAAAATATATCTAAATATAAAAAGTTTAAACAACATCAAATGTTTGAAATCTAGATAGTTATTTCTCTTTGAAATCTAGATAGTTATTTCTCCAAAGAAATGCAAAAGAGTTATATTATTATAAATTAAACATTGTAAACACAGACACGACAAAGGGTTATATCTCCTGCATCTCCTCCTTTAAATTGATTTATAAATATAAATGGATCAATGGTCAAATTTAGTTTGGTTTTTACATCCTTAATGTCAAAGATCACTGCTCCAACCACTTTGACTTCATACACTAGAACTAGTACTCAATTTTCACGATGTCAAACATGCATCGGAACAATGAAAGATAATTTAATGAGGTGCAGCAAATGGACACCACATTCAACGATACATGGCTGATCTTTGTCCTCTCAAGGGTTGATTTGTATTTATCTAGCCCAATAATTAGCCATAAAGTTGATTTTGATTTATCTAGCCCAATAATTCCCCATAGGGACAACCCCACTCAATTAGTTGGCCTTACAGGTGGCCCAGGCTACCATCACAAGAGTGCACAAACATGTAGATATATACATCGCAAAGGCGATATGCCGTCATTAGTGCTGCATATTGTTTTCATTAAAATGCCACTTCTTGTTGTTAGGAACAGAAGTCATCTCCTGGAAAACTCTCAGTCGATTTCGTTTTCGATTCACCTCAACTGCCACCCCCAATCCTTTCTGTCCTTCTTTTTCTTGCGATCCTCCTACTCCGTCTCTATAACACCAAAACCGCTCCAAATCTTCAACACAGGATGCTGCTGACTGACATTCCTCTCCAATCTTTTCTTTTGTTTACAATCCCTGATTTCCTTCAACAGCGCTTCTACACGATCCAGTGACTTCGATTTTCCTCTACTTTTATTATGATCATAGTTCGTAGAATTCTTATCGTTGTTCAGCACACCCTGTAGAAAACCCTTGGCCTCCTCCACCTTCCCTTGCCTCATCAGACAAACGCTTAGATTACAGGCCTTGTTGTTATCTGGCTCCAATACCTGTGCTTTCCTGCTTGCAATTATTCATTCAATACATCATCTCATTCCTGTTTCTAACATTGCAATTGAATAATAAAAAGTCAATAATTCATCTTCGATTGAAAAACCTGTAAACGATTTCTGCAGAAAGTCAATAATTCATCTTCGATTGAAAAACCTGTAAACGATTTCTGCAGAACAGTAGTCATGCTGTTGCATATACGCCCATCCTAAATTACCCTGCCAACACCCATTACATTCTCTTTCATCCACTGTTACACAGAAATACTAATTTCATCCACTGTTACACAGAAATACTAAAAGAGCAGGCAGGGTGTGGATGCTTATGTACCAGAAGCCGAGTGGTCTCTTGCCTTGTGGAAACTTGAAACTTCCTTCCTCGTGACCGTGCAGTTTTGGTGGATTTGCCATTGAATGCAGCGCCTTGATGAATTAAGCGGAGCTTATGCTTCAACAGGCTAATCTGCTCATCCAATCTTCCACATTTCTGCAATAAAAACGCTAGACATTAAACTCTACTGAGCAAAGCATATAGTTCTTATATATTGCTTCATATGGGATTTGTTCGAGTTTATACCTTAAAGAGATCAAGGAGCAAATTATCGAGAGACTCCTGCGAGTTTATACCTTAAAGAGATCAAGGAGCAAATTATCGAGAGACTCCTGCGCTTGCTGCGAACAAAGGTGTCTGAAGGACTTAATGGCCTCGATGGCTTCCAGTGCCCGGTTCTGCTGCTTCATCACCACGGCCATGTCCTTCAGTGCGCTGTCAATGCGGTCTCCGGCATTAATAGCTTCCCAGAACAATGCGATGGCGCCAGCCGGGTCCTTCTCCACCAGCTGTATCGACAAAATTTAAGTACTTTGAACTTTCACAAAAGGATCATGAATAAAATAGCTCGCTCGAAACAAAATGGACAAAATATGGATGAAGCGTTAACCTGAAGGTGTTTGGCTCTGCCATAGGGGGTGTCTCCAACGGGGACCTTGTACATAGCATGAAAGGGATCCGGTTTTCCCTGCGCTTTCATGAAGCCGATCGGCTTTGTCTGAGCCGAAGCAGGGGGCGTGTTGTTCTGCGGATAGTGCGGTTTAACGTCAGCCTTCTTTGCAGAAAACGGCGAAGACTCGGTTTCGACTGTCATTTCGCCGCTGAATGAGAATGTTCAAAACCTTTCCGGTCTTAAAAACCCTACGCAGTCTATTTCGCCGCTGAATGAGAATGTTCAAAACCCTACGCACCGTAAACGCCGGTTCGTATTAAGAATCTTTGCATCAGTCGACCTTTAGAAATCAATGACCTTATGCTCTGCAATTCAAAGCTAAAGTCTCAGGCAAACCGTCCGATGTCTGCAACACAGAAGAATATAGACTTAAGATTAAGAAATCTTTCACCGCTCGTTCCCGTTGCTAAAAAATCTGCGCGCAGCAATCGGAAGTTTTCCTTTAACAGTCATTCCATCAGTCGGCCACTAGAAATCAATGAACTTTTGCTCCGCATTTCCAAGCTAGATTCCGGCATTTAAGAAATTTTTACTTTCTCGAGCTCAGAAAAAATTCAAAGGATAAACAGAAATTTGGAAACTACCTTTGACCGTTTGGCTCCGAATTGTATTGAAGCTGAGAACTCTGGAAATCTGGATCGGATACGGGATTATGCATGGAGAGTCGGCAGTCGTTCTTCTGAAGATTTATGTATCGTCCTCGTCCTCTGGGGGAAGGATTCCACAGCGGAGAGGCATTGCGGATATACATGAAATGGTAGGGCTCACTAGAGATGCAATGAACCTGGACCTTATTCCGTCCACATACATTGCTTGCAGAATGGATCTTCTTCCCAAGGCAATGTCAACGTACAGGTTAGAATTTCAAAAACATCTCATTTATTGACTTGTTGTAACATGTATTTGATAATTTGCCTATTGTTTCTTAACGATGAAACATGTTATTGTGTTAGCCAATATATGATTTTGTGTTTACTCAATCAAGTTAGGTTAAAAATACTATTAATAATAAAATATATTTTTATGATAATTATTTATATTTTTTTATTTGAAAAAATTATTAAATTTATTATGTTGATAAGGGTATTTTTATTAAATAAGATTTAATGTTTTTAACTTCTTTGCATTTTTGAATGCTTTCATTTTATTGTTTACTTTTTCACATTATTTAATATGATTAAAAAATTATTATCCTACCCATTGATTGACTGGAAAGTTTAATACAAGATCTCATTAAAATAATTTAAAATTATATTAAGATTAAAATTATATTAAAATTAAGGTTCTAAATTGTGTGAATTAAATTTTAATGAAATGTTTTTAAAAATTAATAAAAAAAAAAATAGATTAATTAATACATAATTAAAATAGTTTAAAATTTTATTAAAATTAAGATTTGGATCACATATAAACCAATTTAATAGATATAAAAGATGTAAAGACCAATTTAATAGATATAAAAGAAGTAATTGAATATCGGTGTTCATGAGCTACATAATTGTGGTTGTGCTAGTTATAATAATTGTAGTTTTCACACCAACTTTTAATATGGTTGGATTTTTTGTACCCACCAACTTTTCTATACTTCGAGAATTGTTAGATAATATTAATTATTTGTATAGTTTAAAACTAATTATTTTGTAAAAAGTAAACAATATATAAGACTGAATTGGTCTATGGAACCTTAAGAGGGTAAGTGATCATCTTACTTTTGTTGAGTTAAGAGGTTATGAAAGTTGGTACTGTGACAAATATTTTGAAAATGAGATCTAATATGGGTAGAACTCTGGAAATCTGGATCGGATACGGGATTATGCAGGGAGAATCGGCAGTCGTTCTTCTGAAGATTGCGGATATACATGAAATGGTAGGGGTGACTAGAGATGCAATGAGATGCAATGAACCTGGACCTGATTCCGTCCACATACATTGCTTGCAGAATGGATCTTCTTCTTAAGGCAATGTCAACGTACAGGTTAGAATTTCAAAAACATCTCATTCATTGACTGTTGTAACAATGTATTTGATAAATTGCCTATTGTTTTTAACACGGTGTTATAAATATTGTTCTTAACGATGAAACATGCTATTGTGTTTACTCAATCAAGTTAGGTTAAAAATAATATTAATAATAAAATATATTTTAATGATAATTATTTATATTTTTTTATTTGGAAAAAAATATAAAAAATATTATATTAAAGTTCATTCAGACTACATTAAAATATATTAACGTTCGCTAAGATTAAATTGGTTTATAGGATCTTAAGATTAAGTGATTACTTGTGATTCTTTAGAATTTTGTTTATGTGTTCCAAAAGCATTAACATAAGCTTTCCAAGATCACCATACTTTTGTTGAGTTAAATAAGCTTTCCAAGATCACCATACTTTTGTTGAGTTAAGAGGCTAGGAAGGTTGGTAGTGTGATAAATATTTTGAAAATAAAATCTAATATGGGTATAGGTTGGACAATCTAATAGAATGTGTTTTTCATCTTCAACCTTCTTAATGTCACAAAGATGACACACTCTTTCATCCCATAACGTTTTATGAATTGACCAATGCCCAATTCATTACTTACAAATTACTAAGTATACAATATAGTACATGTTTGACCAAATTATTTTAACATACTTTTGTGTAATGTTTTCATATCACAAGTTTGAGTTTTTGTATTTTACATGTATATAAAATTTTTGAAAGTTTATTATTTTTTAATATTTATTAATAAATTTTAATTTATTAAAAAATAAAAATGATAAAAAAATAATACTAAAGTAAAATAAATTATTTTATTTTATTTTATATTTGATATTATTTCACTTTTTCCCATGTATTTTATATTTGATTATGAATATGTTTATTCTAAATTTAAATAAACATAAATTAAAATATAATAAAAAAATATAATATCATTAGTAAATTAAAACCGGACCTCGAACTATTAGTAAATCAACACATTCATTGCATTTTATACCATACAATATGACAAACATAAAACTATTAGTAAATCACAACACATTCATTGCAGGTTATACCATACAATATGACAAACTTTTATGTGATATTTGTATACTTTTAATATTATTAATTGTAAGTGTATTTTATAAATTTGTAGAAATACGAGTTGAAGATTAGTAAGAGATTTGGTCATTATAAATTGTGAATTTGATAAATAAAAATGAATATTCACTTTTATCAACACACTTATTAAAGTTTAATGAATATTCACTTTTATCAACACATTTATTAATATTTCCCATGGATGGGGTGACTCAAATGAGTACTCATGTGTTGGTGATTGTCGAGAGGTGGTGGTAATGTCTTGTTAGTATTGAGAGTGGATGGGGCAGGGATGAGTAATCATGCACTAATAATTATCTAGAGATGATGGGGATGTTTCATTGGTATGGAGAGTATGATGCAATAAGGGAGATTGGGGTTGAAGACAGAGGTTATTATGACTCATCCTTTATTTACTAAGTTTAAGCTTAAACTTCTTCATTGAGGACATTCTCGTACTAACTAGTAAAGTTATGATTGAAGGAGAAGGGGAAATGGGAAGGATGCTAGTGTGCATAGGGGGAGTTAAGAAGGTCTATGGCTTTGGCCTTGGCATTCATGATGGCACCAACATGGCCATGAGACAAAGATAGATACCTTGCTCAACAAACTATTTATTGGATAACAATGTTAAAGGGTAGCCTTGCATTGCCAAATTGAGTTTCCTTGTATCTGTTGTGGGCTCTCGGAGATGAGACTAGGGACCTTGTCCACTTGGTTTCGATAGCTCTATTGCAGAGTTCATTTGAGGATTCTTTTGGGAAGATAAACATGGCAGACAAAAACCATTTGAAGAAATAAGAATGTAGCCTTTGCTAATGTTGAAGATGACTTAGGAAATGCGAAGTAGATGTGGCAACAAGGGGAGCATCAACAACCTACCATATTATATTTTCTAAAGAGGTTAAAAGCGGGAAAAATTTTAAGGATGGAAATTTATCTTAAAGTGTAGAAACCTTGGAGAATCTTACTAATCCTTAATATGCAAAATGTAAAATGTTTGACCATATTTTGTAAAAAATATTCAAATTTCTAAGGATTGTATACAGTTTCTATAATTTTTTTGATATTTTAAAGTTAAAACAATTTTATCCTATAAAATTTGGGTAAATCAATTTTAGAAAAAATAGAAATTCAACCACTCAAATTTTCCTTGGTTAAAAGGGTAGTGGAGACAATTGAGTGCAGGGTGAGAAAACAAAGCGACATGACCTCTAGCATGCAAGTGGATGAAGAGATCTTTGGATGGATTTAATATAAATTGTTTTTTCAAGAAGTAGGGAAAAAAAATTCTTAAAATTGGTGGAAATCTAATGGCACATGAAAACTTTCATAGCCATGATAGTTGAGGCAGGAGTTGTCCAATGAAATGAGATCCTCAACAAAAGTTGGAAGGAAAACTAAATCATATAGATTAGAAATATGATGATGTCATTTACAAAATTTGGAGGTCAGTGGAAAGAAGAGAGAAATATGAAGAGGAAGATCAACCTAGGAAGATGAAGGAAGAGGAGGTAAATAATGAATAGGCACTAGAATCTCATATAACTTCTAAGACCAATCCAAAAGAGGACATCCATCTAATCTTCATCAATATTGACTCACATTTTGGTGATTAACCCTAGTCATTCTAGATTTTTGTTTTCTCATAAAACTATGTTATCTTTGATAAATATTAATAATCATTTTTTTATAAACAATTATGTTCAATTACAAATTATCAATGTTGTAAATCTTTATTATATACCACATTTCATAGCATCTTAAAACAACCTTAATCTATTTATTTTGAAAATTTCAATACTCTTTTTCCTAAACAATATATTACAAAATAACTTTTATGTCACTTTATAACAACCTTAATCTATTTATTTTGAGAATTATAGTACTCTTTTTCATAAACAATATATTACATAATAACCTTTCTGTCACTCTTTTGTATTGTATTAATAAATTTTAACTAATGTTTATTAAAGAATTTTCTCATAATCGACCAACTGTGTGTAAGGTTCATCCTCAGTCCAATCAATAAGAATCTTGTCTGGTAGCCCTTGAGTGAGGTCGATTTCAACACAAATGAGACTGAAGGTGATGAAGCCTTTCAATATCTGATCTGTGTCAAGATTGATAAGCCTATCCAACACATTTCTCAGGGTAGGTAAAAAATATGGAGTATAAAAAATAAAATGTAAATTAGGGAGTCTTACCCAAACCGGTGTAGTCATAGCGGTCATGTTTAGCGGGTTGAAATGAGGGAACCATTTTTGCATGGAAGGACCAAATCTTCCCTAGAACCATGGCCCTTACTCCAACACACATCGGTAGTCTTCTCTGTGGAAAATTTAACAATGAAGAATCCTTTGGAGCATAATAAAAACTCATGATCTTACGACCAAGTCTTATTCACCCATTCCCTTAGCACAAAATTCAAGGGCCATAGCTTGTTGAAACGACAGATGAGGGATTTTCGATGGAAGATAAAAGAAGAGACGTATACATGGGGATCTTTGACCTCTGTTGTTGGAGATTCTACGAACTGCTCCACAATGAAGGCAGAGCCAGAAAGCACCTTTGCTCCGGAAGCTTCAGCCTTGGACCTCAAAGGAGCGGAAAGCCTTGTTTTCACGACATGCTTGTAAGAGTTTGGTTGAGTAGAGGATGACGCTCCTCCACGCAGATGATAAACGAGAGGAATGGTTTCATTCTTTAGATTCCCATAACCCCGTAGCAGAGATCCATCCACAAGTTGTCGACCTTTAAAGATGAGTCTTTGAAAGAAAGGCAGAATCCATGTCGCTTGGTGGATCTAGGATTTGAGTGCAAACACAGAGTCAAAATCATGTGCGTGCAGGTAGAAATAAGAACCGACGAGGGTCTTCACAAAAAGGGGAAAGCCTGCAATAGTCTCTAAGCAAGTTGTAGCGTGATGCGAGAAGGCCCTCCATTCCCAAATCTTGAAACGCCAGTGGATGGAGGGAGCTTGGATAGGACTAGGTACCAGAAAAAAACCCTCCCTGGATGAATAACCAAGGCATACTGAGGTCGAAGGTCTACCCCGAGATGAGACAAAGTGGGAAGGCTCCCATTAAGAATTGTTGCAGGCATCGACGACGACAAGAGACAACTGTCTTAGGGTTTCCATCCATTTTTTAATCTTACATATAACTTTTTGGAGTTATGTAATGAGTCTCCTTATTATACGAGGACTAAACCATTTTTCTAATGAAAGTTAAGATTCCATTGAAACAATAATCCAATATTCTTAAGCATCTTTAAAATGAAAATGCACCTAATTGTTGATATTATGGTAGCTGTGGAAGGTATTTACCTCCACATGTAAACCCGATTAGAATAGAATACTCCAGGAAGCAAGAGAAACCCTAATGAGTTGGATAATAACCCTAGAAGACTTGTTGGCTCAAGAAGATAACTTATATTAGGTTATTAGCCTCCAAGAGAAGAAGTCGGCCAGAATAAATAATATATACTGAACAGACAG
>CBVK0103502118.1:0-11201 GCA_900067695.1 Picea abies
CCTCTCGAACTAGTTAATTGTTAACCTACAGTTCGAGCCACGATGAGAGTTCTAGTAGGCTGTGGTAGGGTTGTTTTCCACACCTCTCCCTCAACATCTCTGGTAGTTGTGTGTGACCCCTTTACTCCATATGTGAGTCTGGTCGGCAAGCTATCGTCAGCCTGTATCATCAACAAATAATGTCAGAACATATCCACATCATATCATCTAATCAGATGCACTAATATCATAGTAAAATAATAAAACACCAATGTTACACTTCCTGACTCAATCTGGAGTCCAAGGGGTTCCATCGATTCCTCTGCATCCTCGAGGTCAAAAACCCTACACACTCAATAAAACCGAGCCAATAGCACCTGTCTATGTCAATGTAGTAAAACAACATATCATCAACCCATAATGCCTCATAATTAAAATCAAGAGTTTTAATAGCATAATAATCTGGATCACTTGGGAGAAAGTGTCCTCAAAGAATAAGTTTGCTCAGTGCGCCAGAGAGGTATGTTACACAATGTATGGCGATCATTGCACTGCAACAGGATATGGACATTCACATACACTATGCTTCTAATATTCAACAATGGGCATAAGCAACTGGGTTTATGTAAGTAAGTTGTGTCAGCTAGTCATCCATATGATGGGTTTTTGCAACATTGATCAGGCATCCATCCACTGTAGATTCTTTAAGACTCTAAAGCAAGATGGATATTGATCACCCTAATTCAAAACAATATATTCCTCTAAGATATACAACAATTGTTTAAATGAAATATCTTTGTACATTTTTTTTCTTCGTATAAGTAAATTTATCACAACGTTTAATGACTGGAATTTATCTCTATTTTTAGTGATTGACTTGAAGACTATTAACAATTTCAAGGTTATTTATAGTTATTATAATTTTTGATTTCTTAAATTAATACAATTTAGAAATACAATATTGAAGGGATTGTAAATGTATTTTAAAGAGATATATTATCACTAAAATATATTTTGGTAAATTATTTCATTTCTATGGAAATGAAAAGATGTCAAAATTCACAAAATTTGTCAAAAATATTTGATGGAATGTATTGGTAGTTTAGAGAAATGTACATTAAAAAAATGATATTAACAACAAAAGCATTCTATTTAATGGAATAGTTTTGTAGAATCTATAAATTTACCATTATAAAAAGACATAAAATAATATTACGAGTAAGTTATTATGTAGAAATAGAAAAATTTAAAACTAATTCAAAGTATCATGGCTATTTGATAGATTTTTAGCTAGCCTAATAATATTTCATTAATCATGATTGATGGAAGATTCAATAATTTGAAGACAATGACAACAATGTAAATGCTTAATTTTAATCTCTAAAAATTAATAAATTAAAACTAACTAATTGCATATGATTTAAATGATGAATTCATATTATAATCATGCATGCTATAATAATTACATAATTATAAGAGAATGACAACAATTTAAATGCATACATTTAATCTCTAAGAAAAAATTAAAAATGAATTGCATGTTTAATTTAAATGATAGATTAAAAAAATATTTATATTATTATAAAAAAATTATTATTCAATACAACATAACCATGGTCAATCAAGTACATCATGGTAAACAACAATCAACCATAGTAACCCGAGTATGTAAACATAGTAACCATGGTCAACCAAGTACATCATGGTCAATCATATTCAAACTACCAAGTTTTAAATAAAATCCAAGTATTTGGATATGAAAAAACTAACAAGTTTTAAAAATAATATGGAGCTAACTAGGAATTAATTATTTACATAACAATTCATCAAAAGTCAATGCATCATAATTTCACATATGGACACCATGCTTAAAAATATATTAATAATCACACATGGAAAACATGGTTAACAATATGGCAACTTGTGACATTACTTAACCCTTAATGAATATTGCAATGTGACATCACCATTTGCAAGCAGTGCAATTTGACATAAGGCAATGAAGATGTATCACAATATGATATTACCATAGTAAACCATGGTTAAGCACAATCAGCATGGTCAACCATAGTCAACCATTAATCATCATAATCAACATGTATTTCCATAGTCAACCATTACTCACCATAATCAACATGGTCAACCATAGTTAACTCCTTGTGATCCTTATGAATGGTTGACTATGGATGGCCTTTAATTTGACCTCCATATAGGATAGAATTCATAAAAATCACATTCAAGAATAACCCTAAAGGAATGTCACAAGTTAACATAACCCTAATGACCATCGCAATGTGACGTAACATTTTCAAGGCTAACATATGTAAAATAGTTACATTCCTAAATGGTTGTGTAGCATTGTGATGTACATATTCAACATATTATGTTGAATTGCATCATTCCTAAATAGTTACATCGGATTGTGATGTTCATTTAAGGTTATGTCACCTTGTGACATTCCATTGAGGAATGTAGCAATTCAACATTATTCAACTAATATGAATGTCACAATGTCATATTACCATAGTAAGTCAATGTTACACACAATCAACATGGTCAACCATAGTCAACTATTAATCATTATAATCTGTGATATCGCCATAGTAAACCAAGGTTACACACAATTAACATAGTAAACCATAGTCAACTATTAACCATTATAATCAACATGGTTTTCCATAGTAACCTATTACTCACCATAATCAATATGGTCAAGCAACGTACACCTTCAACACATTATGTTGAATTGTATTCACTACAAGGAAAATACCTGGGAGCAGACGTTATAATGGAGGTTTTTAGTGTTACAAAATTGGCAAAAATTGTTAAAAACACCTTCGCTAAATCATAAGTTTTTGGTAGCGGATTTTTTTACAGAGATTATAATAGAATTCCATTATAACTAAAAAAATATGGGTGACCACAGGTTTTAGCGGATGTTTTTCTAGGCAGTGCGCTTCATGGTG
This sequence comes from Picea abies, assembly GCA_900067695.1. NCBI lineage: Eukaryota > Viridiplantae > Streptophyta > Pinopsida > Pinales > Pinaceae > Picea > Picea abies. Next base: position 2,946 of record CBVK0103502118.1, read on the forward strand.
TATATGCACCGGTGCGTCCAAAAACTTAAATCATCAGGGCAGTAAAAAAAATTGGTGCAGACCCCCTACCTCTGCCTTGAACGCGTCCACTAACTTCCCAGTCAAAGATTGTTCCAATTCTCTCCCTTGAGTTGCACTAGCTCTTCGATTCCCTGTTGGAATCCCATGAACAAATATCCACATGTCCTTATGAAACTCTGCCTGTGCGACTAAGAACTAAGCGTGAGCCTCACCTCCACACAACCACGATCTGTGATCACACACCTACAGAAAAGGCGCATCGCGATTTCGCGTGTCGGGACTTTGTGAGTGAGTCAACCCTAACTCCTTGACTCATGAAATTCTAAAAAAGAGCTTAATGGTCCCTCGATCCTCCCTTGGCCTCCATCCATGTGACCATTCATCATGACCCGGGGCTCAACTCTCAAGCACGTCAGGATTTCACGTATCAGGAATTCCCTATGTGGATCACCGTTGTTCTCCCGACTCCTAAAATACTGAAATTTTAGAACTTCCCATCTAACGGTCCTGATTCTTCCACAATCGGATGACTCAGATCGTGTCAGGGTTTCACATATCCTGGAAGAGACTCTCCTCTTGTGCACTCTAATGGACTAAACCTCATGCACCTCCTCTGGATCCAATGACTATTGGTCCATGCACTTTCAGATATGACTATATAGATTTATTCATCCTGCGCTCGATTCTCATTGTGTAGACATGGGATTCAATGGTTCAGATTCCCTCCTTTGTAGCTGATCTAATGGCTATCGATGCTCCTCCTCCTGATCTTTTGGTTTCTTCCTGACTTGGAAGATTTCCAACGTTCGAAGGTCTCGGCCTTCGTTTGATCTCCTGTGAGTCATGTGACTTTGGGTCTCACCTACATTCTGGAAACACTATCTCTCCTGATATTTTCTACAGATTGGACCTCAAAGTGTATCTTCCTATTGCTCCTTCTTGTTGGAACTTTGTGCACAAAAGCACTATTCCTCCTGAGCTTATGAATTTGAAACAGTTCACTTCTCTGCACACTCCTTGTGTTTGATCGGCCTTCAACTAGCAGTCTTCAACACTTCGCCTGAGTGTTGGCCTGGTGCACTCCTTGAACAGGTCTTTCTCTAGAGCATTCAACAACTCTATTTCCGTGAGATTCAACTACTCAGACCTCAAAGGTCTCTATCCCTTTCCCTCCTCGAAGGTATATAAGTGCCCTCCTAGCAACTTATGCTCAAACACACCTTGTTGAGCCTACATAGTGTTCAACAACTATGTGACTGTCTTCTCGTGGACACTTCTCTTCTCACATAACTTGAAACAAATTTCCTTCATGCAGTCCTTGCACATGCTCAATTCCCACCTGGAAGAGCTTCACATAATCCTCAACAATTATGTCTTCTCTATGTGCCCTCCTCTGCACAGTCTTTCCTCCAAGGTGTTTATTAGCCTTGAGGTTCTCCTTTGAGTTTATGAATCCTTTTGTGTTCCCTCCTGGCACATATTTTCCTAAATTCAACACAGAACTCAAATGTGCACACTTTCACTGGCTCACAGAGTCCTTAGCACTCTATCATGCAACCCTTTACATTAAGCCACAAAGAACCTAGACTGAAATCAGAAAACTCTTAGACAGAGAATTTTGTCTATCCCTGCAGATGGAACCTATCACATACATCTACAACATGTGCATATAAACACATAAAAGACTTTCATTCAAAATACACATAAACACATAAATATTCTCATGAAGGAAAAACTATTCTTTATATTAATCTCAGAATGCATGTTTACAATGTGTACAAAATCGTGAACTGCAACAGAGTCTCGACTCTCCTCTCTTCTCTCCAGTATATCTTCTAATCTATCTCCTCTCCTAATGAATCTATATACAGATATCTTTTCTACCAAAAGGGGTTCCTCGAGCTCTTCCCTCCAAGCTACCTACTCTCATTAATTTACAATGAATTACATTCAATGGTTGTCTAGTCTGAATCGGATCTAGATATTCAACCTATCAACCATTAAAGGAAAATCTATCTACTATCTTGACAAAGGAAACTATTTGGATATTCCAACCTTACAAACATTTAATTACATTCTCAAATTTAAAATGAGAGGGTTGGCGCCTCTTCCTTCCTTGAATGCGTGATTGATGTGTTGTCTAGTTGGTGCGATGTTGGGTTGGAGTGATGCTCCTGCATCATACTCCACTACTGCGAAAAATTCATGATATCTTGGTCTTGAGCTTCCCATCTCTGTTGAAATCCACCTGGATCCAAAATTTTCCTTTGGAGCTGTCCATATGCTCCACTGCTTTTTTTTTTCTACTTATTCCCTGCTGCTATGGCAGGCTTCCTTCTACTCAGCTTTTACTCACTGGAAGTTTCTACTACTGACCTCAACATCATCCTTCTTATCTCTTATATCTATGTGTCCAACTTCTCTAGTGGTTGGCTCTCTTTATGCTTCTTTTCTTGTTGCAGCTACTCTTTATCAATGGGTGGATCATTTTGGTCCCCCTTGTTGTTTTCTCCATCTCTCGTGGCTTTATGTTTCCACCCTATTGCAAACTCCATTTTTGCAATCTCATTACTGAGTTGTTTCTCAACTTCTTCCTCTAACAAAATAGCTTCTGCCAATTCTTCTACTGGTTCATCTCCGGCTTCTTCCAGCTTCTCCTCATACTGGAATTATGATTCATCTTCTGTTGTGAGCTTCAATGTTGTAGTTATCTCATGTTTAGCTTCCTGGATGAAACTTCTGAGAAATTCTACTGAAAGCTCTTCTCCCACAATATGCATGATAGTATGCTCATGGAAGTCACCTACTGGCTCTGGATTGTTCAACCAATCCTCTAACATATCTAAATCCTTCTCCCATGGAGAGAACATTTTAACTGCATGCTCTTCTTCTGCTGGGGAAGATATCAGTATATGTTCCATTTCTTCTATGACAACCACTGTTGGTTGTTGTTCTTATGTTGTTGCATCTACAACACATACTCTGGCCTCAACTGGGATTCTTGGTAGGAATATTTTAATTCCCCCAATGATCAAAATGTTCCTATGATCCTCCTCCATTAGCTCTCCTTGTTGATATGAACTTTCGGCTGAGTTCGTCTTCTCTCCCTTATCGACCTGGAAATCTGGGATTTCTGCCCTGCCCTCCTGGTAGTCTATGAGATCCTCCAATGAGCCCATCTCATTTCCCACCTAACAATCTAAACTTTATTCACTACCCACCTAGCAGTCTTTGAGATCAACCACTGACCTATTCTCATTTCCCTCTAGGCAACCTGAAAGTCCCTCGCTACTCACCGGGCAGTTTCTGAGACCCTTCTCTGATCTCTTCTCCTCACCATCACTGAGACTCTTCCCAGTTTCTGTCTCACAGATGTGAACCATATCCTCTTCACCTCTGAGGCTTTCAACATACTTCAGCCACACTCTCAACATCTTTTTCTATCCTCTGGCCAACAATTTCTTAATTGGCCATTTTACCTTCTTCTTCATGGGCCACTCATATACCTAATGCACCTTAGCATCTTGTTGCATTTTAAATGCAAGATTATCCATTCATGTTCTTATCTCTTTGAGCTCTTGTTCCATCTCAACCTTTCTTTTTATTTGGCAGGATTTTCCTTGACCACTCCTTCGGCCTTCAGTAGCCATCCTCTCCTTTATCCACCAGCCCTCCTTGTAAGTCTGTTGTTCACTCTGCAATCGACAAAATTCCAAGATTCTCCTTTTTCCTTTTCCTACGATCTATAGACAACTTCTATTCCTTGATACCACATGGTCGATACCCCCTACCTCTACCTCGGTTAGGTCCGCTGACCTCCCGATTAAAGATTGTTCCAATTCTCTCCCTCGAGCTGGACTAGCTCTTCAATATCCTGTTGGAATCCCATGAACAAATATCCATGGGTCCTTATGAAACTCAACCTGCATGACTAAGCACTAAGCGAGAGCCTCACCTTCACATGACCATGATTTGTGACCACACACCTACACAAAAGGCACATCATGATTTTGCGTGTCTAGACTTTGCGAGTGAGCCAACCCTAACTCCCTGACTCCCGAAATCCTGAAAATAGATTAATGGTCGATAGCTCCTCCCTTGGCCTCCGTCCATGTGACCATTCATCATGACTCAAGGCTCAAATCTCAGGCGCGTCGATATTTCGCGTATCAGGAATTCCCAATGGGAATCATCTCTATTCTCCCAACTCTTGAAATGCCAAAATTTCAGAACTTCCCATCTGATGGTCCTAATTCTTCATGATCTGATGGCTCAAATTGCATCGCGGTTTCGTGTATCATGAAAGTGGCTCTCCTCCCATGCACTCTAATCGACTAAACCTCGTGCACCTCCTCTGGATCCAACAACTGTTGGTCCATGCACTTTCATATCTAACCATAGATATTTGTTCCTCTTATGTTCATTTCTCATTGTATAGATGTGGTATTCAATGGTCCATATTCCCTCCTGTGCAGCTGATCTAATGGCTACCAATGCTCCTCCTCCTAAGCTTTTGGTTTCTTCCTGACTTGGAATATTTTCAACATTTGAAGGTCTCGGCCTTTGTTCGATCTTCTGCAAGTCATGTGACTTTGGGTCTCGCCTGCGTTCTGGAAATGCTATACCTCTTGATATTTTCTATGGCTTAGACCTTGAAGTGTCTCGGCCTACTTCTCTTTCCTGTTGGAACTTTGTGCACAAAATCACTATTCCTCCTGAGGTTACGAACTTGAAACAATTCACTTCTCTGCACACTTCTTGTGTTTGACCAACCTTCAACTAGTTGTCTTCAACACTTCAACTGAGTGTTGTCTTGGTGCACTCCTTGCATAGGTCTTCCTCCAGAGCATTCAACAAATCTGTTTCTGTGAGCTTCAACTGCTCGGGCCTCAAAGGTCTCTATCCCTTTCTCTCCTCGAAGGGATATAAGTTCCCTCCTCACAACTTCTTCTCAAGCACACCTTGTTGAGCCTACAGAGTGTTCAACAACTCTATGAGTGTCTTCTCCTAGACACTTCTCTTCTCATATAAATTGAAAATGAGTTCCTTCATGCACTCCTTGCACATGCTCAATGCCCACCTAACAAAGCTTCACATAATCCTCAACAATTATGGCTTCTCTCTGTGCCCTCCTCTGCAGAGTCTTTCCTCCAAGGTAATCAGTAACCTTGAGTTTCTCCTTTAAGTTTATGATTCCTCTGGTGTTACCTCCTATCACGTCTTTCCATGAATTCAACATAGAACTCAGATGTGTACACTTGCACTAGCTCAAAGAGTCCTCAACACTCTATCATGAAACCCCTTGCATTAAGCCACAAAGAACCTAGAATGAAATCAGAAATATCTCAGACAAATAATTATGTATATCCCTGCAGATGGAACCTAACACATACATCTACAACATGTGCATATAAAAACATAAAATACATTCATTCAAAATACACATAAACACATAAATATTCTCATGCAAGAAAAAATGCTCTTTGTATTAATCTCAAAATGCTTATTTACAATGAGTACAAAATCTTGGACTACAACAGAGTCTCGACTCTCCTCTATTCTCTCCAATCTATCTTCTAATATATCTGCCCCTCTCCTAATGAATCTATATACAAATATATTTTCTTCCAAAACGGGCTCCTCAAGATCTTCCCTCCAAGCTACCTACTCTCATTAATTTACAATGAATTACATTCAATGGTTGTCTAGTCCGAATCGGATCTAGATCTTCATCCTGTCAACCATTAAAGGTGACTCTACCTACTATCTGCACAATGGAATCTATTTGGTTCTTCTAGCCTTACAAACATTTAATTACATTCTAAAATTTAAAATGAGAGGGTTGGTGCCTCTCCCTTCCTTGAATGCGCACTTTATGTGTTGTCTAGTTGGCGCGATGTTGGGTTGGAGCGATGCTCCTACATCAAAAATATTGGGGCACTAATGTTCTTCTAAATAATAATGCACCAGTGCTTTAATAATAACAATGCATTGGTCGAATCTATGATACCATTTACCGATGCATTACAACAGAAACCTTACTCGTGCATGAAATTTAAACTACACCGATGCGGAAGTATGATACAAAAGCACTCGTGTGTCATTTTAATTAAATGCACACAAAGGTCGATTTTTATTATTATAATTGTTGTTGTTAAAATATTATTATGATCGATGTTGGTTCATTGTATTACAAAACCAGTGCGTATTTTATTACCACAATTGTGAGTTTTAGCATTAAATGCACTGGTGTTCATTTTCTCTTTTTAGAAACATCAACCTGTGACAGTGCAATTATTGTTAATTTTTAATTCCATTGTTCATAAAAAAATTGGCATATATCTTATAATGATATTCATATAAATTAAATTTTGAGTAGTGCATTTGGATATGATGTTTGGATTAATTTGTTATATCATCGTATTCTGCATCTCTTCATTATAATATTTAATCATCCATATATTTAATCAACGATGTAACATTTCACAACAACATTGGACAATGCAATAGAATAAAATAAACACATTTTATTATATATGAATAAGAGAGTCTTTTTCATACAAAATGGGACACTTATTGGTAACCCATTTTCTTTCAATCGGGACACTATGTCCATTACATTAAACAAAATGTCTGACTTTCACAGACAATTATTTCAAAAAATACAACAACTTGCATTGATATCCAAATATATTGATCATCATTCTTCGCTGGAACTTTTTTCAGTGCTCGAGCTACTTCCATGACTTGGGTTATTTGAAATAATGATTTGTTGATTTCCTCGATTATTTTCCTCTTCTTCAAGTTCCATCTACAAAAATAAACGTAATGTGTCATGAATGTGTCTACATTGTTGAGAATAATGAAAAATGAAATACATAATATACAGGAATGTAAATTGAAAAGAGACGTACCATACAAAGAATTGACTCTTGAATAATACACATTCTTTCGAAACCAAATTGCATTCCTTCTGTCAACAACTCTTCTGCTGCCACATTTCTATACTTTGTTTCCTGCAAATTTTATACCCCATAATAAATCATAGATTTAATATAAATGATTTTTTTTGTTCCATTAATTATAAAATGAGAGAAGTAAACAACATCGATACTTACAAATTCCATAATTAATTTTTGATATGCCAACACATACTCACAACTGTTGGAGATATGGCGATAACATAAGGATGACGCAGATGATCAAGGTTGTCATTGATGGCAATCGATTGTTTAGAGAAAACAGATGTTGCAACCCAAATACAAACGAACAGATGCTGCGACACGAACAGATACTGCAACACACGTAGATGCTGCAACACAAATAGATGCTGCAACACAAATAGATGCTGCAACACAAATACGAACTGCTGGAACATGAATACTGAAACACAACTGTTGAATCACAGATGATGAAACGTAGCTGCTGAAACACGACTGCCGGAACACGACTGATGAAACGTAGATGCTGAAATACGACTGCTGGAACACGACTGCTGAAACGTAGATGCTGAAACACGACTGCCGGAACACAACTGCTGAGACGTAGATGCTGAAACACGACTGTTGGAACACGACTGCTGAAACGTAGATGCTGAAACACGACTGCCGGAACACGACTGCTGAGACGTAGATGCTGAAACACGACTGCTGGAACACGACTGCTCAAACGTAGATGATGAAACACGACTGTTGGAACGCAGAGGCTGGAACACAGCATTACATGAGGTGGCATGCGTAGAGGAGGCAGAGTAAAGAGCCAGTTCAGAAAATCAGGGAGAATATTGGCACGCAAAAGCAGAAGAACGAATAAACGAAAAAGGAAACTGCAGTTGGAGTCAAGAAAAGCAGAAAGACTTTTTAGTCTAAAATTAGACTGGCAGTTAAGACAGGAGGAACACAGCGTTGCATGATGTGGCATGCGTAGAAGAGGCATGCAAAGAGTCAGTTCAGAAAATCAAGGAGAATGACAGCATGCAAAAGCAGAAGAAAGAATGAAGGAAAAGAAAACTGTAGCTGGAGTTCAGAAACGCATGGAAAACCTCTGCATGAGTTGAATCTATATAATGCGCTGAAACTGAGATGAATAGTGTGGTTGAAGTGAGAAAGAGGGAGCGCTCTGGATGTGAGTAAAAGAGGAGAACCTGCGTGACAGGCGAAGAAGCTGAGAATGCGCTGCAGAGAACAGTGAAACAGGGCAGCAGATCAGAGACAGAAAAGAATGCAGAGCAGATCA
>CBVK0103502150.1:0-12766 GCA_900067695.1 Picea abies
ATAATAACACTGTGAGGTCTAGACTCATATACAACATGTTGTTTCCACAAGTATGGTTGGCCTAAAATAATGGGGGAAATATCACACAATACCTCATCCTTGAAGGGCTTGATTCCATAGAGAATATGACACTATTGGCTGACACATAGATCTCTTCCTTGTCAGAGCCACCCGATGGTGTAGGGTTGTGGGTGTGGTGTCGTCAGTAGGTTCAACCGCTTGACGACCTTTGTTGAGATCATATTCTTTTGACTTCCTCTATCAAAAATGAAGTGCAGCAGAGCACCCTTCACCCACATCTACGAGTGAAAAAGGTGTTCACCTTCCTCTGGTTCTTTTGGTTCACTTGACTAGACCTTAGTGGTAGTGACAATGGAACTGGCTTCTGCATCAATGATATGTTTATGCTTGTCTATATCTGATTTAGAGTCAAAACCTTCCTCTGACTCTAAGCCTTTCAAATCGACCACCAATGACTTCTTTGAGTGACATTCATTAGTGTTATGTCAGTGGATTTTATGGAATTCACACCACTTCCAAGTGTCTTTCTTCGTCTTCTCATTACCCTTATTTTTTTACGAATTGGACTAGTTGTCCTGAGGGGGTCCATCCTTTCTCTGTCCATTTTTTTGTGGGTTGGGGTCTCCTTTTCCCTACTTCTTCTATGATGAATTTTCGGATCCGAACTCTCACTTATTCTTTTTAAATTTATGCTCGATTTTGACAACATATTGATAAGCCGCACCCAAGATGAGATGTCTAGGAACTCCATTTCTGTTTGGATGTATCTATGCATATAGCCACGATACTTGAGCACCAAATATTGTTCAGAGTCTTTGATACCCATCTTGGTGCACAAGGTATGGAATATATTTGTGAACTCTGGCATTGTCTAGTACCTTTCCTGTCGCAGTGTGGTCCATTTCATATATTGATCATCGTAGCTTCCAGTGGGGTAGTATTGTTCCTTAATAACATCCCTAAAATAATCCCAAGTGGGTGTGAATAAAAATATTCTGGATTCCTCGATGTCCTTTTTCTCATAGTAAGTCTCCCACCAATCCTTGACATGGGGGATAGCCTTAAGGAGTGAAATGGTAATCTTTTCTCTATTGGAAAAATTATGGACCAAAAAATACCCTTCTAGCAGATTCAACCATTTATCTACAACATCCACATCTATCTGGCCTTCGAATAAGGGGATATCAAAATTGACTTGTACCTTGAAGGGGGCGGCGCCTCCAAAGTGGTCTCTTGATGAATATGTGTCACTTGTTGGTATTCGTTGAAGGATCTATGCAAAGTTATCAATAATATTTTTCCTTTGTTGCCCAAGGGCTTCCTCAAGCAACAATTTAAACGGATCTCTTGCTCCATCGTCTCTCTTTTCTTCCGCCATGGAAGGTCGTCGTGATTGGTGGGGATGGTATTGCAAGGGATCAACTACTTCAAGTCCCAACTCCTTGTACCTTGACCTTGTTGGGGACATGCACAAAGAAACAAATATAGAGAAGACCGCTCTAATACCAATGATATAGATTTATAAATGGAACGAAATGAAATACAAATGTATAGCAAATAAATACACAGAGATATAGTAAAACTTGACTTCTATTAATAAAGAGAACCTATTGAAACTGTAAAAATGTATACCGAAACAAACTTGCTCAAATGGTGACAACATATCTCTGAGAAGAGATGTGACGTCTATGCTCATTCGCAAGAAGATGAGTATAATGAGGCTCTAAATGCCTTTTTAACATAAAACATAAATGAGAAAACCCTAAACATCCAAAACCCTAACCCAGAAAGATGAAACACCAAAAGGTTTGTGGGCCCCGATGGGGGTAGTTGATAAGTCAACTTCTCGAGGGTGTAACTTTTGCATATGATATTTGTTTTGGGCACTTGATACATCATTGGAAAGGTATAGTTGTTGAGCCCAAAAAATGTTATTTAGGGCCTCAAAACGGCCCCGGAAGTTTGGGACCCAAAATACTGTAAAAATACTACCAAATGGAAATTGTTCTTTGAGCCAATGGAATAGGTGGGTGTCCACCGATATCCACCTAGATCAACTTGAAATTTCTATCCTTCTCCCTTGATATTACATCTCTACCTAAGTTTAATGTTGAAGTCATTCTCCTTTCCACTAGCTTTCTTTACTCAAAACCCATTACAACAATTCTCTCCAATCGATACTTTTCTAGAACTACTACCTTATTAGGCTTATCTTGAAAACTCTACCCAAAAACCATGTTTGCTATATTTATCTTCAACAACTTTCAGATTTTAAAATGTTCCCTTCAATCTTCAAAACCCCAATGGGTTATTTTAGGCATACAAAAACTTAGGTTCACAAGAATTTTTACTATCCTCGTGTAGATTCCAAATATACCCATAATTTCTTGACCTCTCAATGTGGATTTCCACTTTACTATGTGTACCTTCAACTTCTTAATAGTATCTACCCAACCACTAGTTGGTGTTGTTATTTTTCCTTCCCCTACAACTCTATCCATCAAACACTAGAGTTGTTTTCCCCCTTTCACCACCTACATGGTGCTTCTTTCCTTTGTTGGAGTTTCAATTTTCAGCGGGACTCTTCCTTCCTTGATACCAATTGATGTATCCTAGATAGGCATGAATACAACCACAGCCACCAAGGTTGCAAAACTTTTTCACACAAAACACACAACTAATGAATGGAAGCACACATAGAATTTAAAGACATAAGCACACACATGGGAAAATTGTAACTTGCATAATCAATACTTTTATTAAGCTACAAATTTTATATCTACAAGAAAGTGCCTCAATGGGATTCAACTACTGTTGAAAATAACTACTCAATTGGCATCCCTTCCTCCAAATACTAGTTAGAAGTGCATGTCAGTCTAATCCTTAGTAAGGCTTACAAGCACTCAAGAAGAATTCAAAAACAACATTTAATTTAACTTGAGTCTCCTTTCCCTTGTTGATACCAGGTTATCTTTGCTTCTCCACCTCTTTTTCCTATCCCTCCTTCTATTATGCTCTTCTACTTCTTTTCCTCAATATATGTTGGAATAACCACATTGTTCTATCCAACAATCTCTTACCAATGAAATTTCTACCTAGCAACTTGCTAGAATTGTCTCATCCTCTCTTACTTATCTATTATCCCTCCTTCACTTTTAATTTCCTCCTTTTTTTGTCTCAAATATTCTTCCTATCAACTTATTGGAACTTCCTCTCCTCTCTATTGTCTTTTCTTCCCTTTTCTTCCACTCCTCTACTTGCCTCTTTATCCTTCTCACTCCTCCTCCTCCTCTCCACTATTTTCCTCCTTTATTTATTTGTCTCCTTATTCTTATCTATTCACAGTAGCCCTCCTTTCTTTGCAAAATTCCCTCTTTCCTCCCTTTTTGCGAGCTTTATCCTCTTGGATTTCCATGAGATCCCCTTTTTCCCTCTTCATTCTTCTTTTTCAAGGGAGTCATCCCCTTTTCGTTCAAAATTTTTCCCTTATCAAAGAGGACCCATTTTCCCTTATACTTCAACAACCCTTCTTAAATAAACTTAAAATATTCCACTAAAATGATGCCAAGTAGGCCATGGCCAACCCACTGCCAAAAATAAATTAACGATCCAGTGTAAAGTAACCCGACCACAATATCTCTCCGCCAAATTCACAGAACTCCAAGTTCAAACCCCAACAAACATTAATGCAAAGGAAGGAAATCCATAGGGAAAATGGGAACTATAGGATGTAAATGACAGTGACACAAAAGATTCATTTTGGTAGCTCCCTTACTCCTTCTGTATAAATCTATTGAACCAACGTGATGCCCTTAGGATCGTCCAATGAAGCGATGAACATGTGGCTAAGATTTTTATCATGGTCCGATTACATCTTTGTATCCAATTCATCAACCATCATGGTCACCTATTGTCTAATGGATTAGTATGAATATCGAGGCAGTTGAGGTTTTAATGGTATCCCATGCTCCCATCATCAAAAAATTTGACATGTTGGCTAGATGCCTTCACATCACATATGAACATCACCAAGAAATGAACAAGCCTTAGTCTTACCTAGAATTATAGCATGGTGACTTAGGGCACCATGCAACTTCTCACCCTAGTTTTTTCATCTTATCGATGCCCATCTTAGTCCAAGTCACGTCCTACTTCTCTTGAACCCAAGCCAGACTATAGCACATCCCCTATGGATGTTGCATGCATATTCACTCCATTGAAGTGCAACAGAAGTCATGGTGGGATGCTAAATCAATTCTCTGTTGAATCCACTATGACTTGAAACTACATCTCTGCTCTTGCCCAACCTCCAATGTCTTGCAATATTCTCATTTCCAACATGCCTCTTAGAATAGCCTTTTACAATTGTAGTGGGGAATGATGTCCACCCAACACTCACTCCATCAAGTATTGTTGGATGCAACGTCCAACTTTCCTAACCACCATCTTCACCAAACAAAAATTGAATACTTATGAAAGCACCATGAGTTAGTGGGATTGCTTTGATGCCACCTATCATGACCCTAGAGATGATATTCAATTTTTTTTTGTTTTTACATCCCCAATATGTGCAGTACCAGTGAGAAACAGTCTAGTGACTTAGTCAATAACACCCATAATACACCTTCTTCGACGAGACCTAACCCAATCTACCCAAGTTACGTTAGAATTCATACAAATAATTCTAACAAGGGAGGAATTGTCGAACCATTGCAGGCTCCCGAACATCCCAAGTAGTGTAAATGTACCACTTAGTCATTAACTTGAAATAATGCAACATAAGAACAAGGAAACCACAATACACATGTACGGGTGGTGCCCAAGCATGGCATTGGAACTTTATTAGAAGATGATACAATATGAGTCCTTACAAAGAAAGGACTTGGAAAACCACCATAATCCTACAAAAATAAAATTAATCCCAAGGTTATGTCAACTTTCTTGCAACACTTAATTGCACAACTTACTCTTGAAGCAGCCATAGGCTTGCCTCCTATAAGGCTCGTTCTTTCTTAGTTTATAACTTCCAATGTATAAGGTAGCTAGAGAGGTAGTGGGGGGGCCTAGAGGGCCCATAGTGATAATAGTGGAGGTCATTCAATGTAAGGTGGACTAGGTACACTATATTATCCTCAAGGGTTTGATGGTAATAAATGAGATTTTGCATATTGTTCTTCTATATATATTGTGGTGATTTTTTATTTAGTCATTGGGTTCTTAGCACAATGTGCTTAGATTGCACACACTAACAACCCCCGAACTTACACTTCTTCCATCATAGAACTGCTCCTTGTTCCATCCCCTAAAACCCTTGAATTTTTCACTTGGATTAGTTCTTACCACTCCTTCCATGTTGCTCTTGCAACTCCAAGCTGCCCACTTTATATATAGGAGGAAGTCCCAATCGTTCCCTTGAAATGAGGGTGTTGGCTTCCACTCCAAGTCTTCTTGTGGACATGCAAACCCAACACTTCATAACCTTCTTCCTTAAGGTGAGGCATGTGCTACACACAGTGTCAAAGTCATCCTCAACCCATGTGTGAAGTCTTCATGCCCAACCACCATGCCAACAGTTACGTCTTGTGATCTCGATTTTTCTTTAGTACCACTTGAAGCTGCATAACACACCATCTCTTGAGGCTGCCTCATAAAAATAAAGTGGTTTCCAACCCCATACATTATCCAATACTTAGGTAGCATTTCTCTTTGAACTTGTTAGCAACACTCATACTCTTCGTCGAGCATGGGGCATTTCACTCTGCACTTGTTGAATGTTCTATCAAGACATCCAACCTTAGGCACATCTTGTTGTGGCATTCTACTTGGAAAGATTACTACAATGCTCAAATCGTCTAGCTCTTCCACTATCAGATTGTAGACTATTGTGCTCGCTTAAGACTACCTAAACAACCATACAAGGGTTCCTTTTGCTTCACGAAGACAAAAGGATTTACAAGGTCCACGGATAGAAAATTGTTTCCATGTGATCAACACCAACTTCACACCTTTATCCCATGCTATCAAAAATCATATCAACCTTAGATTTAGCTGTCCGAAGAAAAATATGTTATGGTCTTTTGGAAGGGTTTCATGCCTCACGTAAGCGCAAGTATATCATTCACCATTTTCCTCTTGGAAGTTTTTCTTGTATCCATTCACCAAGTGGTAAGGGTCAAGCCATATCATCTTACATATTTGAAATTGAAATGTCCCCATGACTGCAAGAAACACTTGGAAAACATAGGATTTAGAGTCATGTGAGCCTATAGTTACCTATACAATTTGGTGGATTATAGAGGATGGGTATTCATTGCTATTAGAGAGAAATCCATGGTTGTAGAGAGAGCATAGAGCTTGAGTGAGATAGAACTCATTTTCCCACATGCAATTGTCGATTGTTGTTTGTAGATGACCCACATGTTATCATATTAGGTATTACCAAAGGCAAATATGCAATGGGATATTCTTTCTTGCACCAGAGCATTAACTAGGATGGGATTCCCAAGGGATTGTTTAGGATAAAAAGGAAATACCATGCTTGAGTTGTGATTGGTTGAGATAAAGAGGCCCATTGTTGATTGAAGGTTAACCGAGATGATTATAAGAGTGCCCTGTTGTCTAGGAATTGGTTGAGTCAAGAGTAGTGTGGGATGGATTGAGTGAGAGATTGACCTTGGTAGTCTTCCTTCATCCTTGTGGTCTCATATCCCAACTTAGGGGTGGCCTCTATAGCATATGCATATAAATGGGAGGTGAATTGTCCCTCTGCAACTGGTTTGGGGGACACACTTCTGAGAAAAGATAAGAGTTCGTTTTTGTCTTGTGTGGTTTTTATTTGTGTTGTACATTTGTCATTAATATCCTCGAATTATGTTGGTGATATGAATTTTGTTAATGCAATGGTTTGGATGGATGGAAATCTCTATTACTAAGCATGTGTATAAATTTTAGTTGGCTTTCCATTATGATATGTGTGTGGAAAGTACATTTGCTTATTAATTTGCGTATGAAATTTTCTACAATGATGTGATAAGAAAAATATGCTATATTTGATCTAAGTGCCTCATTGGCTAAGGGAAATCATTCGAGCATGTTACAAGATTGTATTTGAGATTGCATGGGTGGTCAAGCACCAACCTATGGAGTAAGGGATGGGTTGTATGGAAATATTAGTGAATCTACACATGTATACTTCAAACTCACTTATTACTCTACAGAAAATTCCAAGACTTAACTTCATTCTTTATTTACTCGAAAATAAATATTCTTATAAATAGGCTTTAAAGTCTACACATATCCACATTTAACATATCAACTTATGAACACCCTTTTATAAGTATACGCATATCCGTGAAGATATTATCCAATCATAACATCCCCTAAATCCCTCATGTATCTCTAGACTCAATCTTGTATCTCTAGACTCAATCTTGGAAGAGTAGGGTCTCCCTCATGTATCTCAAGAGTCAATCTTCGAAGAGAAGGGTCTTAAATTTCATGTTGGTCAACCTTTGATTTCAACACAATATCTTTGTGTGAAGAGAGAAGGTGGTCCTTATAGGAATATATGTTTGTATTTCAAATATATAGGGATCTCATAATTGGGGTCGAATGCCATTGAAACACACTTGTGTTTGTAAGATTATAATTCATGTAGTGATCCACTCTCTAGCGAAGAGTAAGTTGGATAAATGATCTCCAAAGGAGAGAAAGTTGGGTAAATGAAATAAGAGAGGTGACCTCAGAAGTTACCAAAAAAATTTGTGGGTAACACTTAGTGCGATTGTAGTACACTCCTATCCTTTGTTTTGGTTGGAGTACACTCCTATCTTCGTGTTTTTAGAGATAATGGTCTATTTGGATGTTATCGGAAATTTCTGCATGCCTGGAGGTTAGGAGAGAATGGTTTCTGGAATGTACAGATATGCTGCAAAGTCTACTACCACTGCATACATGTATTAATTTGTTTCGTCAACGCTTGTATTTATTTGTTTTTGTCTCTGCTTACCGAATCCAAGTCTACCACGCTTGTATGGTCCTCCGACAGTCGGCATGGCCTGCGCTATATGGTTCCTTCGACTGTTCGAACACTGTGAAGCTTCCAGTAAGTGAGTGACAATGGGCTCGTTGGACCCGATTTCATCGCTCATGTTTGTTACATTCTGCATTGCCTGCGCTATATGGTTACTTCGACTGCTATTTAAATTTGAGACGCGGCTCTAGCTCACTCATCACCATTTGTATATCTCTGTTTATTGCCTGACAAGACCTAAATTGGACTATAGAATGTGATGAGAATGGAGATGTTTAGGAAGCAGATCGAGATCTGCGAAGAAATCGAAATGGAAAATCTGGCTTTGCAGAATAACATACGCAGGCCGTTCGGTTTGAGAGACAAGGAGTACTACAAGGATGTTTTGGCGGCCCACCAGTCAGACCATGTTGGAAACGAAGATAAGCAGTGCTCGTCCATAACAATTCAGAGAATCGATGCACCGGCGAGCGCAGTGTGGTCGGTTATTCGGAGGTTCGATAAACCTGAAAGGTACAAGCCCTTCATCAGGAGCTGCTCGGTCAACGAGGATGTCAAGATCGGATGCGTGAGGGAGGTGAAAATTGTAACGGGGTTTCCAGCCAAGAACAGTGCGGAACGCCTTGAGATTCTGGACGAGGAGAAGCACATTATCAGTTTCAGAGTGTTGGGAGGAGAGAAGCGCCTTCGTAATTATGAGTTTGTCAAGGACGGAAGGGCTTGGACTACCGTTGTGGAATCTTATGTTTTCAAATATTCCAGAGAAGATACCTGCACCTTCATTGATACCAGTCACCTGTAAACATTAATCTCACAGCCTACATCTCAACGGAAACGGAGTAAACTGCCAGTCCCCGCCGTCGATATTGATCCACTATCAATGAATAATAAGAATCTCTGTACAGTCCATTACTAGTAAGAATCTCTGTAATAAGAATATCACAAGGTCTGAGCAAGGGTAACTGAATTGTGATTGCTTGACGAATGCGACTTCCAATAAAAAGAAACATCTTTTATTGGAAAAATGGTATTGCCTAACGTCGTTGGCTTTTGTTCTTCTCTGTTTGATATATTTTAATGGGTTTTTTTGAAGAATTGATATCTTTTAATGGTTGTGAAAATCTTATCAAATTAAATATATAGTCTTGAGAGTTAGGTTAGCTCAGTCGAATATCGTGTTATTATTGCAGATTGAATATGGGCCACAATTAATTAGGATACTGCTAGAGTGAGGAAGAAGGAATATCGTGTTATTGTTGCAGATTGAATATGGGCCACAATTAATTGGGATATTCCTAGAGTGAGGAAGAAGGAACATTCTCGTGGTAATATAAAAAAATTATACTTTATAATTAGTTGAGTTTCTCCCCCCTTAAATGATTTTGGACCCTAGCCAATCGATGAGTTTCTCCCCTTAAATGATTTGATTTTGGACCCTAGCCAAGTCATTACTAAGTCCAAGTTCCCATTTTGGACTCTTAAATGATTTGATTTTGGACCCTAGCCAAGTCATTACTAAGTCCAAGTTCCCATATTGGTAAATTTATGATTATGCCACTAAAATTGGAAATCACTTTAGATGAGAAATTTTTAGGATGTTTCAAGAGAGAATATCACTTATTTGAAAAAGTTGATGACAATGTAGGGATGATTTTCTTTATTAGAAATTATTTAAGATGAAAAATCTTACTAAGATTTTCTAAGGGAGATATGAAGTATTTCGAATATTGACAAAAAAAAAATTGTTGAAGTTTATTGTAGCTTCTAGCAATTTCTAGCTCTCATTTTTGTATACAAAGTTCAAGTATGTTTACCAAACTAGAAGAATTCAAAAGTTACATAGTCACCACTAGCACTAGCAAAGTGAAAATCGAGTGGATTTAGAAACCAAAATTATGCACTAGCCTAGCCAATGTCCTTTGAATAAAATGACAACCAAAATGTGCATTGACTTAAAATATAATAGGTCTAACGGCTATAACACAAGGATGCTAAGGTATGGCTGGAAATGAAAACCTCTTGTGCAAATTCATTTTATGTTACATTTGTTCTTTGATATTCAATTGCTTCTTTTATTAAATTTTTCCAAAACACTTACAAATTCAATGGACTTGATGTTTAAGAACACCCCATAAGTTTTTTTATCTTTTTTGAAGCTTCGGATATTGATATATTAAAACTACATTAGACTTTTTGTATTGATATTATGCAAGGCTAGATTCAAAGTATCATACAATGCTCTCTCATATGATATTTTCCAATCTATGCAATATGGTTTATGTGTGTGCAAACTCCTACTTATGCAAATTTGAGTTGTAAGACATGTCTATGCTAGATGATCTTCTCTAAGAAGTTGATGTTTATTGAGCCTTAGATAGGACACTATGTACATTGATCATTTCTTGACTACATCATTGGACACTATTTTGGATTACAATTTTCCTCTACAAAAACATGGGAAGTCACGAGATTCCAAAGAAGATGGTTACTTGAACCTTGTAGTCAAGTGCAACATCAACTTGTTATAGCATTAGTTCTATCCCAATTTGACACTCTATGATCCCATCCCATTGGAATAAGTTTACATAGTCCTATATTCACATGTTTTCCCATGTTATATTCCAATGAGGTTACTCATCACATCTTTAATACATAACTCCCAATTATTGACCAAATTCTCTACAAAACTTATAAGGTAAATCATCCAACCTAGGTAGCTCCCCCTCGGAGGTTTGGAGAGAATATTTCACTCAAATGCTACAACTTTTATTGGAATGATTTGTCTCACAAACTATTTTGCCACTTTCTTGGTACTATTGCATGTTGTAGAAGTGTTGTTCCTCACTAATAAATTTGGGGTCAAAAGATGGAAATTATATGATGTTTTTTAAACATTTACACATTGAAATCGATGATTTCAAGAAAATATTCCATCTTTAATTTACTTATACTTTGACATCATTTTGTAAATGTTGTTATACGACATCATCGATAATTAATATTGGTATATATACATTTTGTATGTCGATATGTTGATGGGTTTTTGAGATGCATCTCTCCCAAAAACATCATTTTATCCATGTCCCTAGGGTCATTAAACCAATGCCTTGGAAGGCATTGCCAAATATTAGGATTTGAAATTGGATCCCAACTAAGCATTATTATATCAATGTCATTGATTGAAATGTTTTTGACATCTATGCTACAGAATCGATGCCAAGACATCTATATGTCAACGTTAAAGGGAAGAATTTAATGATGCAATCCCCATCCCATAGCTCTTCAATTTTTTCTTTTAAAAAACACTTCCAATGATGTGGAGGAGTGTTTCCTATGGCCCTGAGTTCAAGTTTGACAATGATGACAATTCAAGTGCATACTAGCCCAAGAACAATAATGATTTGTTGTCATTCTTAAGCTATTACGACCATGAATTGTGACCACTTCCCTGCTTGAACTCATGATTGCGTGCAACACTATTTTAGACCATTGGTACAAGCCATTTTCAAAGGGTAAAACACATAAATATGAGATCACGAGGATTGCATAGAAAAACACACAAGGAAATAAATACAAGTTATCTTGAGTGGTGAGAGAACTCTTCATCTTGTGACCACTTCCCTGCTTGAACTCATGATTGCGTGCAACACTATTTTAGACCATTGGTACAAGCCATTTTCAAAGGGTAAAACACATAAATATGAGATCACGAGGATTGCATAGAAAAACACACAAGGAAATAAATACAAGTTATCTTGAGTGGTGAGAGAACTCTTCATCACTTTTGTCCTCTCTCTTTATTTAAATCAAATGTCAAGTGCGCCACAATCAATTATAAGTTCATTTTGAGCCATTTTTCTATGTGCATCAATGCATACATATAATGTTTAATATCCAATAAACATAGTGTACATGTTGAGACTAAATCTCAATGTATAACAACAACAACATATATCATTGCATCAAACATGAAGTGAGGTTTCACTATCAACACTTCTACTACCAAAATCAATATATCAAACTCCATTCATATGTTCATATATTCATAATATATAATTTTGGATAACCATTGTACGTTTAAAGATCATCAAACAATATCCATGCAAGAAGTTTTAGAAAAATCTACTCTAGGCTAGAATCCTAGATCAATTGATGTGATTCTAAAGGACGATCTTATGGAGTTACATTTGTGTGTCTCGTCCAAACACACAAATGTGCATGTCTTTCCCAAACATATTGTATCCTCAAGGATACAATGTGTGTGTAAGACTCCTACACTCTAGTTCTTAGTAATCCAATTTTCAAAGACTTTTCCTTCCCATCTCCCAATAAATTGAAAAATCATTCCATTATTAGTTGAATAACATACATTTTAAACTATGTTATTAGGGTTCAAAAAGTTTTGGGCATGCTTTCCAGATCATAAGTAACCTCTGTTTCAAATTTTTTTAGCTCTTATTCTATGCCTATTTATTATTTTCCTTCTCAAGTTTTGAAATTATTTGATATAACCATACTACTATGACTACTTAGTTGTTTTTCCCAAAGATGATCACACTAAAAAAATCCTAGGGAGAATTTCTTCCACCCCCGCCACCATTGGTATATGACGCGAGAGCATTTCCCATCAGAAATCAACCATGTCGAGTAGACCTAAGGGGGTCTTAGAATTTACTAAAGGGAGTGGGTTCGTTTAATGAAATTATTGTATTT
>CBVK0103502151.1:0-11703 GCA_900067695.1 Picea abies
CTTAGAATTTACTAAAGGGAGTGGGTTCGTTTAATGAAATTATTGTATTCTCTGAAGTTTATAATTATAATCTAGAAGGATAGGGTGGTTAGGAAGAAAGGGATTTGTTTTCCTTGATTATCATGTAAATGGCTTATTCAAGCAGGTTAGGTGGATTGTCCTAAGTATGGTGGATCTGATCTTGTGGATCCTCGCATAGGGTTTCTATTGTTGTATTCAATTACGAGATTTTTGGATTTTTTCGATGGTCTAGAAGTTTACCTTCCATGCATAAATTGTAAGCCTTCATGCATGTACAGGTGGCCAAATAGAGAAACCGTGCCAAAAGAGTTTACCAGAACCGAGGAAGCACCCAGACTGTAGAATCTACCCAGCGAGGTATTTTATGAGCCTTGTACAGAGGGTTTAATAGAAATAGTGTGTTGATTCATTCAAGTTGTGTGTAGATGTCTATGTTCTATGTGAATGTGCTTAAGTTATAGAAATGAGTAAACTAATTCCCATGTGACTGAATATAATGGGAGTTCCATGTATACCCGAGAGAGAAAACCGAGTAGTTGCGGATGTAATGGTTCTAGTGAAAGGCGAACCTGTGTATGAAGGAGCATCGAAAAGAAATAGAGGAACGAGATCGAGGGTAAATGGGTCAAAGTTCCTATGAACTCTGAAGGAACATAAGAAACCAAATAAACACAAGAGGAATGGTGTGAATTGATCAAGTGGTAGATCTACAGTGGTGATCGAACCACGTGGCAGGATCATAATGACGTGGCAGTTGATATGTTGTTGATCATCAGAGATCAATAATCGAAAGCGTGTTGAAGACAAAATATATTGCGACCATTAATCATCAGAGATCAACGACTGAGATTGATCAACCGGATCGAAAGCACAAACAATTGAAAGCACAAAGTTAATATTTCTGGTGGTCTTATACTATGGTGGGTCCGATATCCGGTATGACTGATATTCGATATTCTGATACCCGATGGTCAGTGTAACCAGTCCAGGATTAACCCTTTGAAAGGTGCAGTGTTAAACATTTTGATACTCTGGTGTTAAGTTGGAGGTAATGTAGATAATTCAAACTCAGGTGATGTAGATGACATGGATGTTTAGAAGCATATAGAGGAAGATCCTTCTAGAAGAGGAAGCTTCTATTAGGTCTTCTTACATTCGACTTATTCTATTTTATTGCAAGGCCTTATTAATATTGACCTTTATTACATCCGAATATATTGCTCTACCTATGTGTGAGTTAGGACCCTAACAGAAAAACAAGTGTCCATCTCATGCTCTTCAAAACAAGACTCCTTATGAAATGTGGTATGGTTTTATTCCTTCGGTGAGGCATCTCAAGGTCTTTGGTTCCACGTTCTGTGCCTTGATTCCTAAGGAGAAAAGAAGAAAACTTGATGCAAGGAGTTGGAAGTGCATCTTCTTGGGGTACTCAAATACCACCAAGGGATATTGTCTTCACAATGAGACAAATAAGAATTTCATCATTTTCATAGATGTAATCTTTCTTGAATCCTCCAAGAATGATGAAAGTATTGAGAGGAAATTTGACCATCTAGACAGATTCAATCATGTAAAGACATATCATAAATTTGATGATTATATTCTGTGTCTTGAAGGGGGAATCCCTATCTTGGGTGAATCTCCCGAATCTCCTTTTGAAGCATCATCTCCCCCACATGAAGAATTTCTAGTCATTTCATCAAAACCTGAAGTTCATTTGGATAATGTGATCAAGAGGATTGAAAAGATGAGTCTTTTATGAGAATTCAACACCATCTCAATCAACTGAGAAACCTGGACCATCTTAGAAAGGTCCACCAAAATGGCTCACAAAAACACTTGAAAGTGTTCATCCTGATGAGGTCGAAAAGATAGGAACCAAAATTTCCTCAAGACAAGATGGAGGTAAAGTAAATAATTCAAACTTGGGTGATATAAATGACATGGATGTTTCATATGATTGTGAGTTGAATTTATCTACTAACCTTGAATCGACTTCCTTTGAAGAAGAAACTTCTCATGATAAATGGAAAGAATCCATGCACAAGGAATATGATTCTCTCATAAAGAATGGGACATGGAAGTTGATCAACCCTCCATTCGGAACCAAACCAATCGGCTGCAAGTGGGTATTCAAGAAAAGTACAAATAAGATGGCTCACCTGAAAAGCACAAAGCAAGGCTCATGGAAAAAGGATTTGTAGAGAAACGTGTTGAATATGAGGAAACCTTTTCCCCCACAACAAAATGGGATACCATATGTACTCTAATTTCCATGGAAACACATAATGGATGGAAAATTCATCAAATGGATATGAACACTATTTTTTTGAATGGAGACTTGAAAGAGAATGTTTTCATGTCTCAGCGATAAGGATTTGTCGTGAAGGGACAAGAACAAAAGGTGTGCAAGCTCATCAAGTCATTATATGACCTAAAACAATCACCACGAGTCTGATATGAAAAGTTAACTAAGCATATTTTGAAATTGAATTTCAAGCACTACAATCTTGATGATGTAAATTTGTTTGTCAAGAAAGATGACAAAACTATTGTATATCTTGTAGTATATGTAAATGATCTGTTGATAACAGGGAACAATGAAAGCTACATTGCATCCATAAAGAAAGAGTTTAAGAAAGGCTTCTAGATGAAAAAATTGGTACATCTTCGCTACTATTTGGGCATTGAGGTGATTCAAAATCCAAAGTACATATTCATCTCTCAGAAGAAGTACATTGGAGAAATGTTGAACAAGTTTGGCATGGTTGAGTGTAATCGTGTTTCTACTCCAATGGAACATCATTTGGAACTCATATCAAAAGAAGGGAATGAATTTGAGGATGCAACCAAACTACAAACAACTTGTGGAAAGTCTTATTTATCTTACTACCACCAAACCAAACATTTCATTTGTTGTTGGGATTCTTTCTAGATTCATGCAAAATCATTGTGAAAGACATTGGTCTGCTGCAAAAAGAGTTCTAAAATACTTGACGGGAACTCATGATTTTGGACTCAAGTACTCTAAGGTGGATGACTTCAACCTCATCAGATATTATGATTCAAAGTTTGTTGGGGATAAGGAAAATGGAGTGTCAACTTCAAGCTATCTCATGAGTCTTGGATCAGCAGCTATCTCCTGGAGATCACGCAAACTCTCAATTCCAGTAGATTCCACAACAGAGGCAAAATGTGTAGCAATTGCAGAAGCAACGAAGGAGATTGTTTGGCTCGGGAAAATACTTGAAGATTTGTAGGAGAAACAAGTGGATTCTACTCCTCTTCTAGTTGACAATACTTCTACAATCAAATTGGCCAAGAATCTCAGATTCCATGATCAAATGAAGCACATCAACACAAAGTATCACCCAATTCGATATCATGTAGAGTCCAAGACTATTCACTTGAGACATTGTTCCGCAAATGAGAAAATTATGAGCATCTCCACCTAAGCGCTTGGAAGATAAAATTTTGAAAAGTTCATAATGATGCTTGGACTCACAAACACCCCTTTGAATTAAGAGGGATATATTGGACATGTAATCCTTGGGATTTTGTTACCTATGTAAATATGATTGTAAATATGAAGAGTTGTAGATGATAGGAAGAGTCACACTGAAGGTAAATACCAACTGTCACTCAAAAATGTACTTATGGATGTTTATGATAACGCAATAGACAAGTGTGGGGAGTTAATTTTTCTACCATACATGGTTGGACAGTTTGATGCCTATTTTTGGTGGTGTATCCCTTTCATGAACATTTTTGGTGCACTCTTACTATTTTTGGATAAGGGTGAAATGCCTTAGAGAGCCCAGATTCCACATGTTGTAGCATGGTCAAACATGGATTGAGGATAAATCTAACTACTCCATTATTATAATATTTATTTGACTTTTCATGTGGTTAGTTAGAAAAATAATATATTTTATTATATGATAGATTTAACTCAATCATAGAAGTTTGTCTCCATTTCGTTTATAATTGAGAATTGGAGGATAATGAATGAGAGAAGTGATAGGATATTGTAGAGCTTGGAGACAATTGATGTGGAGATACCTCGTGTATCAAATTCTTAAAGATTAATGAAGAAGTTAAATATTGATTTGCTTTGTTGTATGGTTATATACATTCTCTTCAATTTTGTTGTTAATTAAGTGTAGAAAAACTCTTGCTATCATTTTAATTTGAATGTTTATTAATGAATTTTTTTTCATGTAAGAGTAGAGCAATGTGAGGAGCTTCTCCCTCTTGCTTTCCTTCTTGTTATAATCATGTGTTATTTCCTTTACTAATAAACTAGTAGTTGAAATGGAATTATAATTCAGCCTAATATACCAACACCTTCAAATTTCTTTAATGAGTAGCACCCCTAGCGCTTCAAGATTAAGTTTTCACATATTAATTTCCAGCAAACACTTAAGGTTGAATTGCATCAAATTAGTTCCTTTTGCCTGAAGTATACACCCTAAATGATGAATGTATCAACAAGTTTTTTCCTCTTATAACCATCTATATTGCATGAGGGTTAGACATGTGATTTTGATCACATGATTCAAATTTGATGACATGATGATGTTATCCTTCCAAAAGTTGGAATGATGGTGGTCATTGCTTCAGTTGTGCACCATGCTTTTCATGGAACCCCTTCTTCATTGTATTTGATAACTTGATGAAAATGTTTGGTTGAGGGAGTCTCACTTCTTGGCTAGGTGGTGATTGTGCTTGCTATTTGGTTCCTTCTTTATAGTTACATATATTTGGTTAATGAAACTTTGAGGTTAGGAGCTTGTGGTTTCACTTGAAGTTTTAGTTGATGATTATGAGAAACACTTTATCATTGGTGGATGTTGCTCATGGTTAGCCTAGCCTAGCACTCATACATCTTATGTTCTCTTTTATTATAACTATCACTAGGAGGCACTATTTTATTTCAATAATCAAAAACCTTACGGAGTATACTCCTTTTTATACCATAGTGAACCACTTTATTCCTAAGAAGGGAACCACTCAAGTTCTCATATACCATGTGGCGACTTGATGAGAAGTTACATGAAGCCACAAATGCCTTTAATTATTAGCCATATGTTTTTACCATGTGCTTTAAAGGGCACATATATGGAGGTGGGAAATTAATATTTTATTAAGCACCTTTCATATGATAGGTTTTACTCATTCCATCGTTCACACATGACATCTCAAATTTTATGGAACTGCCTTCCTACCATGGCAGCATGTTTTGACTGAATGCATGGTTATACATGGATGAAACCATTATGTCTTAGCTCAAGCATATATTACATGATGGATGGAGCTGATAATTCATTGGTTGGTTATGGATGGATCCATTCATCCACATGATATGCAGTCATCTCCTAGTAAAGTCGTGGATCCATTATTTATATGCAGTGATTTTCCACTAGCCATGGGTCGTAGTGCTCCTCTCATCGAGCCACCTTTAAACATGAAACAACCAATATTTATTGGATGATGGATTGGGTTGTCCTCTAAAGTATTATACCGTATATTGTCAATCTTATTGAAAGTGTCATTTAAGTCATGGGGTCCTCTTTATATGGATCAAACCATTCATTCAACCACTAATCTAATATCTAATCAAA
The DNA here is from genome assembly GCA_900067695.1 of Picea abies. NCBI lineage: Eukaryota > Viridiplantae > Streptophyta > Pinopsida > Pinales > Pinaceae > Picea > Picea abies. The sequence continues at coordinate 5,646 of CBVK0103502151.1, forward strand.
TCATTTTATGTAGCCGATTATGTTGTTTTCGTGGATTAATCATTGGTTGGGGATCATCTTTCATTGCATTGTTGACGGTTTATGCAATGCAATGTGGCCACCCCCTTCACTCATTCATTCACACAAGGAAGAACATGGTATGGAGCCATGAATAAACGCGTTGGTATAGATATATGGAGTCGCCTCCTATTTTCATTTATTTTCCCACGATTTTGTAACCTGAGACGTGGAAGAGTACCATATGGTCCATGGCATTGTATTATTTCTTATTAAGATTATGGTTGACTCGCTCATTCTTATCCATTTTGAAAAATAGTTCCTCCTATTTTCATTTATTGGCCCACAAATTTGTAGCATGGGAAGTGGAAGAGTGCTATTTGTTTCATGGAGTTGTATTATTTCTTCTTAAGATTATGGTTGATTCACTCAATCTTATCCATTTTGAAAAGTAATTTGTGCCACTTATGGAGTGTTTTATCGCATATTATTGAAGATCTTAATGAATGTTTACCATTAGTGAGTTATTGGAATCTGTTGAAGAGTTGGTTGACTATTTTTGGAAAGTGCTTCTAGCTAACCCATTATTTTATTGTACATGAAAGTTGAGCTAAAATCTATTGTTCACTCTTTCATTTTGCATGTTGGATTTGGGAGACTTCTCTCCCTTGGAACTTAATGATAAATCTATTGGACGTGCTTGAAGAATTTTCATGTTATTATTGTTATTTTCCTTATTGCTGAAATTATCTTAGACAGATGTTCATGGAGTAGGATTTCGTATACACATTTCATTTTTTCGCTGATATCAATGGAGTATTTTCTATAGAGTACATCACTCTCTATTTAGGATAAGTGTACCTATATATTACTCCTAATAGAAATAACATTCATGGATGTTGGATGTTATCTAGCTTCGTGACATCCTTCGATTATTTTTTGCAATATAGGAGCAACAAGAAGAGGCAACATTATTTGTATTTTTCAGCAACTGTGTTCACTTTCCACTTTTAGGAAGGCCTCCCATGTCGGCTTTGTATGACCCCATGTGCCCAATGGACTGGGCACCAATCTCTATTCCACCATCCACTTATTTTCCTTCACTTTTATAACTCTATTTTGTTGGAATTTGCTCTTCAAATCACCTTTGCACTCCATAGCCTTAGAGTAATCTTATTTAGGGAAGTCTCCCTTGTGCCGGAGGAGAGACAACCTAGAAAGCAGAGGAGAGTTGGTGAGGTGAAAATGGCCAACCTCCTAGTTACACAAGCCTATCGTCTAGGTGCTTGGAACCTTACACTTTCATAGATGACAGATTTTGTGATAAAACATCCCAAAAGTTGAATGGAACAAACTAACCCTTTCTTCCATTTAGCAATCCAAAGTCGTTGATTGTGACATGCTAATTCCTTCATTCATGCAATATTTAACGCATAGATTGATAGGCACTAGTTCCATATCATCCCATTTCCTTGTTCCCTCTTCTTCTTTTCCTTTCAGTCTCATTTCCATTTTTTTTAATATGCTACAACCTAGTGTTTGTTAAAGCTTATTATTCATACATCACCTAGAACCTCCACTCCACAGCCTTAGCAATCCTACCTTTTAGGGAAGCCCCCTTTGAGTTGGAGACAAACCAACCTAAAGACGAACAAAGAGCTACCAAGCTAATAATGGATAGTCTCTCTAAGTTGCACAAACTCACCCCTTTATGCTTGGGACTTTGTGTCATACGAGGGTGCTAGATTTTGTTGTAACACTTTTTAAATACACTAGTTATCTTTGATATGCGTCTGATAATTAAGTTTGATAGATGTGTTGGTGAATTAGCTTAAAGCGACTCATCTCCAGATCGGACATTAGAATAAAGATTTATGTTTGAAGGTGCCGATTCCAAAATAAAAGTTATTAGACACATAATTGTTCCTCCACATTTCAAGTATATTTGTCATATATCTGAAGACCATTTGAATGATACTCATGCTCGCACATACATAAAAAGTGGACGTGTTTAGCATAATACATAAGTTCAATACTTGAGATTCAAAGGAAGATGACTTTTTTCAAGGGTATAAATCCCTGATAATAAAGCCTCGTTTGACAAATAAGTGTTCCGAAGTATTTTATGGTACATTGCTATTATTTGCTAATGCATTGGTTAAACTAAAAGCTACTAATGCTATTTATAGAAAATTTAAGTGCACACCGAGTGCTTGATGGAATAAATAAATCCAGGATTGAACATGTAAAAGAAGATTCTCAGTGTTTAGGATACTGATGGTCGCAGTGTTTAGGATAATGATAGTCGTAGACAAGATTTTATTCAGGGCATTGAAGCACCTTGTAAAGCACATGAAGAGAATGAACACCAATTTTGAAGAATCTTTCACTTCTGTATGCAGACAAGAAACAAAGAAATAGTTATCTTGCATTTTGTCATCTACTACCCTTCCTATAATTGGTGGACAAGCCTAACTCCAAATATCTGATCATGAGATAGAGCAGTAGAAATGCATGTGAACAATTATGATGGTCCGTCAATTCCTAATCCTAGAAGACAGGTAAAAATTATCCCAAGAAAACTTACCCGACTTCAAAAAATTGTGAGCCAAACTCTTTGAAAACCTTAGCTCGTAACTACTGTCTATCGAGCTGAAGCCCAGAATTCAAAAGCAAAGAAGCAAAAAGGAAAATTAATTATCATTCAATTCCCTTGGAAGTTTAAAGATCGGGAGAGGAAAAGTTGTTTCGGCTTGTGAAAACATCTTCTCAACATACGATTGGTTCAAAACACCGAGTTCCAACTTGATGGGTAAACAGGATGCATGTTGCACAATATGTTAAAACTCGGGAGGATTGATCCCATGACATCATATGTAGTATACTTTCAACACTACAAATTTTTGTAGTAAGGAAATTTTATATTATAAGACATATTACCCGAGGGAAATTTTGTACAAATGGTACTGTTGCATGAAGGATCCACGGAGAAGTGAAATGGGCTTCAAATGAAATTAACTAGGACATTTTCGGGTAAAACTGATAGAGAAGAGTCTGCAGAAACCCCACATGGAATATGAATATAGAAATCCAAACAAAAGCCAGACACTTGAACAATATGTCAAGTACTGTCTATTGAACATGATCATCGGACTGGATCCTGGAATTCGTGGCTTTATCATCGTTCATTTTCAAAGCATATCAGAAAATTGAGGACTAACTCCCATGGAAGCTTTTAAATGTGATGGCAACTTAAATGCTTTGACAAAGACATCGACCTATTGGGAACACTTGAATGGAATAAAGCTGGTTTGAAAACCAAACCCTTGCAGCTCAAGCTCAATCTGTAATCCATTAGTGATCTAAACCCTAGTTATCTGACAGAACTGCAAGAAGATGTATCATATGCAAGATGAATGAATACAAATTTGTGTTGCCTTGAAGGTAACCTTTGTTAACAATTAATAGAGCCTCCATGGCAGACTTATCCAATAGAGACGTATCTTTTTCCAATTGGTTCAATTGCAGCCTGCATACCAGAGACAATGCAATGACAATCTCAACAATAATGGGTTAAATTCAAAAGATGCATTACATGGACGAGGTCCAACCTATGGACAATGATTAGAATAAATCAAACCTACCTAAATATCATAAGAGCCATATTTTGAGCCGGAAAAAGGGGCAAATCTTCACATAAATGATTGAAAATTGGAAATCGCATTACAATTATATGTGATCCAAATTCCTTTGTCATACTTCCTAACCAAAAACTACATGCCTGATGGGAATGCCCAATTTACTTCCAATCATCAGCCAAAGGCATTTATACAAAAGTACAATGCAAGTATGCACTGAAAATATAGAATGTCCCCAGTTTTTAATCTGACTATCAGTCCCTAGAAGAGCCTGCCTTGTCAGTTGACCTTTTCCCTGAATATCTCTGAAATCCAAAAAGGAAAGAGGAGAATCACATTTAGACTGTAACATTAGAAAGACAACCAAATGCAAACACAAAAATTGGGAACTTGAACGATATAAATAAATGATTAAATACACAAATACACAAAGAGTGTACCTGCTTTCCTAAAGAAAACGGGACATATTTGTACTTGATCATGTGCAGTATTTGGCGCTTCATTGTAAGCACAAAAAGCACCACCCAGTAACATAGTAATATTGGCCAAAATACAGGGACATCAAATACTGAAAAAAATGTCATCACAAAAGAAATACAAAATGCCTTCGTTATAGAATACCTGCCAGATTGAAACAAAAAATATTTATATTAGAAGCTTTCCACTGTCATGTTAGAGGCAACAGGGCCATATAAGTTATCTTTAGCAAGCAAACAATCAACAAATACAGTCAAACACAGCATTTTATGGGGACAGGGACATGCATTTTCTATGTCCCCTGGCATCAATGGGATACCAGGGACAGTTGTTTCATGTCCCTGGAATCCCTGGCATCAATGGGATACCAGGGACAGTTGTTTCATGTCCCTGGAATGTGCCCAGCAGGCGGGGAACATCCTGGGGATGTTAAGGCATCCCTCAACCAATGAGGGACGTCCTCACATCCTCCTGTGACAAGGTCACCAAAAGTGACAAATAAAATATAAAAATTCTATTTTTTGCAATTTGCTTAAATTTCCTCTCTAGGATGGGTCCTACCACTTAATATCTTATAAATGGGATTTTGAAACACTAAACCATCATTTTGCATCATTTAATAAGTTTTGAGTTTCATATGGGATTCCAGCAGTGCCTTTGAGCTAGCTGCTGTTAAATTGGATAAAAAAATGTTATAAAAGAATATTGAATAACCACCTATTACATTAAATTGGATATCAAATGTTCAAATTTGTATATTTTTATATTTTGAGGTGTTGTCCCGTGAAATTTCGGGGGTCTCTCCAGCAGTGCCTGTCCACATCCCCAAACCGCTTTGAAACATAGGTCAAACTTGTAAACAAATTTATACTTGTACAAGTACCAAAGGAATAAAAAAAGAGTGTGATTACAGCAATATAACCCCAAAGAGAGGTGATCCTACTTATAGCATTAGGGGAAATGCTCTCATATGGCCAACATCGCCTTGGTGTTTCCAACCCATGAAAACTTCAATATTTCTTGCTGGATACTAATTGTTAAAACAATGCAATCCTTTAACGTTGCACTTGCTACTGAAAAACGAATTTGCATTTCCTTGATCACTGATCCATCACCAGCACTTTGACTTAAAACAACCACACACAACTTCCCAATTTGTGTTACAGGACCAAGCTCAGCATACAATAATTAAGCTCAGCATACAGTAATTAAGCTCAGTAGATTGCCACTTCCGAGATTCCATACACAGCCACCACCAAGAGATTGAAGGATTAATTTCCAGGTATTTTTGAAGGACTGATCTTATTTGCAGTGCCGCCATGAATGAAAACAAAAGAAGAGGCAGGGAAAACCCTCAACCTGAGATGGAAAAAAAATCATGAAGTTATGAGTTGATTAAGGAATATTTGGGGCATATTTTTATTGGGTCCCTCAAACGGCAGACGAAAAGTTTATAAAGAGAGTCATCTTATTAAAAGGGTGTTTCTTTAGATAAGGATATGTAGCAATCTTTTTCTGACAAGACCTTCCTGGGTTTTATTGGAAATATAGTTTTTAGTAGCAGAAATTATTTTTTCGGACGTACAAAAGCAAAACTATACTGTATCATCATTGGTGGCTTGTTGGGTTAGTAAAAACAAGGCATTGATACTTCCCCAGACAAGGTTTAAGTCTCTAATCTAAACTCTCCCAGATTGGGGAAGGGCAAACTTGCCGCATCAGGTTAATTGGAAACTGTCAAAAAAAAAGTTGTATGAAAATTTAAAATAAAAAATATAGTAATAGTCAAGGAAATGTAGGATATTTTTTGTGGAAAAGCACTGAGACCCAAAGAAGGCACGTAGGAATGAGAGGCCTTTGATTGGAAGGGCAAGGAAGTATTTGTCAGAGAGTTGACTTAGGTTGATGGACAGTTGGTATGAATTGTTGGTTGTCATTGATGTCAA
>CBVK0103502187.1:0-14881 GCA_900067695.1 Picea abies
TCAAACAAAACAGAACATTCTTAATGATCAATCATGATAACAGATAAATGATGTTCTGATTTAATCCATTCAGTCAATGTAGAGGGAGTGTGAACGGTTTACTTACTTTTCAGCAACAAAGATGAAGCTTTTATTGGCAGGCGCTGCTTCTCCTCCAAATGCCTTCGTTGCAAAACATTGGGGCGCCTGGCCACATATGTACAGGATTCCAATCAAGAGCATGAAACTCAAAATACTACTTTGATTGGTCATGCTTCACAATTCAACACCAGATCGGGCGGTATACAAAATGCAATGGAGAATATGAACACAAGAAGAGAAACCAGGAAAAGCAAGCAATGCAATCCCCTTTCAGCTGCAAGGAATTGAGAGCGAGGATGGAGAAGTCATCGATGGCTGGCCAATACGTTCTCTTCTTATAGCACTCCAGACCTTTTACCTGGCTCACACACTTGTAAAATTTTGGACCTTTTACCTGTCCACATGTTTTCCTAACACTGAATTCCTTAAAACACACACCATATACATCGGGAAAGACATTAATGCATGCATTTTTCCTTATACACAGTTGTAAACTCTACGTTTGAAACTGTTCATTCATTCAATACCAAAGCTTTCCACATGCATATTATGTAGATGAAAGAAAAAACATAAATTTGAATGTGTTTAGGGTGAGGTCTTATGTTTTCTAACCCAATGACCTACTCCTATCAAGTCTTCCACAATCAAAGCTTTCCACGTGCATATTACATAGATGAAAGGAAAACCATAAATTTAAATGTGTTTAGGGAGAGGCCTTGTGTTTTGGGGTTAAATTTTCAATTTCAAAGCATTCCACATGCATAGCTGCTAGAGTAATAACACTCAAAACACACGAGAATCCAGCTTACATTTTGACTCTCAAAAAAAAAGAAGTCTATGACCATAGATCCCTGAATTAAGGAAAAGCTGATGAAGTTGTGAATCAATTTTACATGGCGATGGATTCATCTTAGATTTTATATGGTTTTAATGAATTTTAGATGATCTCAATCAATTTTTGGAAATCTAAATTTTATTTTATATGAGAATTGATTTAGTTTATAAATCTAGAATTGATATAAAATTGAATTAATGGTTAAAAAGATGTATTTCTTCTTTGGAGGGCATAGGTGGGGTAGGGTATGTACACTTTTATGGATTTTAGCAATGAAATGGTTGAACTCATAAAGAAGTCCCTTGTCCCACAAACAATAGGGTCTCATACACCAATTCTTGTGACCTTAACCTTAAAAATAGATTATTGTTATTATAAATATAAAAAAATTTAATGATTATATAAAATATATTATTGTAATTTTAATAATTTTAATAATAAAATTATGAATTAATTTTATTATTCTTTAATATAATGATAATTTATAAACAATTTATTAGCAAACATTTAAGTGCTTAAAACATTCCTATTTAAGATCTATCTGTATTAGGTTATTTATTTATTTTTTTCAAATAAAGATAGAGATTTAAATTTTACTAATTATGTATTTACATATTTCATCCATATTAAGTTTTAAATACTAAAATTGATTTGTAAATTTCCATCTTGACATTAGAACAACTTGTCACAACAAATATTATATTATTATGAAATCTTTTATTTATTTCCTTAAATCTCATATTTATTATCACTAGCATATTGCTTAAATTTAAGAAAATGATTGAAATATGAAAATAAAAGAACAAGTGAATGAACACATCCTCCACACAAATGAACCCAAGATGTATCTTGAACAAGTGAATGAACACACCAGCCACACAAATGAACACAAGAGGTATCATGGTGTCCTCACTAATGGTTATGAGACTTAGTACATGCAAAGCAATTAAAAAATTAATGAAGGCTAAGCAAACTATGCAAAACAATGCAAATGGAGAAGAAAACAATGAATTATTTAAATAGAAAAATAAAATAGAATAAAAGGTTGAGGAATGGGAAATGGAGAGGCATGTCTATTTTCCTTCCCCTTACCCCCAACCCTCTATATTTATTCCTTCACTTTCATTCTCAATGGGTTTTTTGGGACAAGAGAGGAAAAACCATAAAGATCCATGGAAGCATTGTAACTAGAGATCTGAGAATGAAACACACAACCCTCATCTGAAACTAGTTTTCCCATTTGAGTTTCAAAACTAAGAACATGTCTCTACAAATTGTGTTTGATTTCATTGTTGTGGAAATCCTATTTATGAGATTATTTTTGTTCTTTCCGATTTTTAATGGGATGCTCTTAACTCCATTAATGGGTTACCATGATGAGTTTCATATTTCATTTATAGCTCATAATGGAAAAACATTTAATTCCTTATATAGTATTGATGCGAATAGCTTTGGAATGTCCAACATCCAATTCCCTTTGAAGTCTCATATATATGGATATTAAAAAAAAAATTGTTGTTAATTCTTAGTTGAGCTTCATTTCTCGGTGCTTAATTTTAGCAATTCATATCTTCTACGTCAACTACCCTTCTCTCTAGGCAATTTTATCTTTCCAGAAAGTCATACTCTCTCTCTCTCTCTCTCTCTCTCTCTCTCTCTCTCTCTCTGAGAAATGTTTCATTTCCTCGGTGATTTTTTCCTTTCCTAGATTGTATCATTGCCTAAGGTGAATTATTTCTTCTCTGGTTGTTTTCTCCCTCCCATCAAGTGTAAAACCATAGGTGAGGTCGTATATGATGGTCGTATGAGAAGCACACAATCCATATACACTCTTTCTCTTTCTCTCTCTCTAGGATATTAAATTAGTTGTTGAGCATTACTAATCATGATTTGATATTAGAATTGTATTTCATTTTGTGCCTCGGTTATTGTGTTATTGATATTATTGTAAGCCTTTTGTCGTGCCCCGTATTTTCCTCAATTCTAATGCAAGTTATGTCGATATTTAACACAAAATCTAACTACATGTTCAAAGGGTGTTCATTTATGCATACTAGGCCAATATTTCTGTTGTTGGAAGATAATAATTCAATATCATTTCACACAAAATCTAACTGCATGTTCAAAGGGTGTTCATTTATGCATACTAGGCCAATATTTCTGTAGTTGGAAGATAATAATTCAATATGAAAGTTTGTTATCTACAAGAACATATTAATTTGAAGAATGATGTTGCGACTTTCTTTGCTTCTAATTGGCATCAAGTCCTTCTATCTTAAAGATGCCTTGGTAGTAGAATTTGACACAAAATCTATTTGTTTTATTGACAATGGAGTGATATCTATAGACTAGATTGGATTTGATCATTTTGTTAGTTTACAAGCATTATAATGTGTTATAGTTCTTTGAAGTTACATTTACCATAATCATGACTATGTGAAGTTTTTTCCTCGGTGAACCATTCTATTTATTGATATACATAATTAGCTTGAAAAAATTGAATTGGGCATTTTCACTCTTTTGGATCTACATATATTAAAAGAATTCCAACGTGTATACTTTTGGAAAAGTCGACCAAGTAGAGGAAATTTCAAATTTTCCTTAAAGGAAGTCAATTCTATTACATAGTTTGGACATGATATAGCTTCCATCTAGGGTCCATGCTATTGGGAATTCATTATTTCTATTAGCCTTATAGTATAACCACCATTTTGGGAATTGAGGTAGATAGAATATGAAAACCTAACCTCATATGCAATAATTGAAAGAGCTAGAAGATGATAACCTACCTTCAAATGCAATAATTGACAGTATGCATTATTGCATACACATGTAGACAGATTAGGTGATAAACATTCTCATGTAGCTTCATCTAAAGATAATGATATATAACATGAAATGATCATTTCGGCATTAAGGGTGGTTGTATTCATTCATTGCACAGAGGCCTAGTAGCCTTCTTGAAGACAAATCCTTATAATTAGAATTGAAAAAGGTATTTGTACTCTGCATTTCTTTTTATTGACCTAATTTCCATTTTGCATCCAACTAGATGTTGTGTGTAGATTACACTAGAAAAAAAAGGTCCCTTAGTTGGCATATTGTAGGCCTTACAACCTATATAATACAAATTTCTTTGTATGAGACTAAGATAATGATAAGAAGATTATTTCCACAAAGCATCAATGTTGGCGAAGTGAGTGGGATATAAGTCCCTCATTTACAAATCACATGGGAAACCTAATATGGGAGAAAACCCAACTAGAATGTGAGTCATATGCTTTGCTCTCTTTTATTTAGTTATGAAAGTTAAAATACAAAGAAAGAGACTCTCACTATGGAGTTTCATTTAACAATGCCACTTGAATGGCTACTAAAAAATATTATCCATCCTCTATTATTCTCTCAAATCCCACTCATTTATGAATTCCTCAACTACGTAACAAGTGCAATGCTAAACGAATGGAATCCTCTCTCTTCCTAGTGGCCTAGTATTTAGCATAGACTGATGACCATCTAGGGTTATTTCTTTTGCATGCCTCAACCCACAAATAGTGTTAGGGTTTTGGACCTTCTATACTATTATTAAAAGTACAAACCTGAATATCCCCTCATGTGTGTAATGGGGGATAATGTGTCATACACTTGGTACCACGATGGTCAACAATGTAGGTCAACTTGCATGAGACATAACTCTTGCATATGAACACTGATTATGGTGATTTTCACACCATTAGAAATGTATTGATGTGTAGAAAAAAATCAAAGGGGTGGGAACTATAGTTGAACATTTTTGAACCCCCAAAGTTATGTTTGATTCTTGAAAATAGATTTGGAAGGTTTTGGACCCCAAATTTCCAATTTGGGACCTACCACTAAAATGGGCCCTAAAAGCCAATTCATCCTATTTTTCCACCTAGAATGTACCAAGATATATGAAAAATTGTATAATGATCTATTTTAGATCAGTTCTCACCATTTAGGGAGGATTTTGGTCCCCATAATATTTTACTAAATGAGGTGATGAAATTTATCCTCTACCTTCTCTCTAGAGCACCATCTTGTCCTACCTAGAAGTTGTCCTTTTAATCCAATATACCAAAGTTCATGGTGCATATATTTGTTAGTTCTAGAATTATTATGAAAAACTATATATTTTTCCAACTTTGACTGGGATTTTGATGTTAAGCCCTCTATGGTAGATAGGACTTGCTCCTCAACTTCATGATCCAACATGGAGGGTTCATAGAGTTTCATATTTTCCAAATTCACTATTGAGTAAATGTGCATATATGGGGGTAGACAGAGTCTGTAATCATTATCACCCACCATATCCAACAACTCGAAAAGGACATAGCATAGAAAATTGATATTCTTATGAGGACCCTGGAGACTTTCGTTGCTCAACTACAACCAAAATTTATCTTTCACCTTGAATTTTTTTTTAGTTCTATTTTGATCATGTTGTGCTTTGTACCTTTGTTGTGGCCTCTTCAATTTATCTTATATTGGTAAATGGATCTACCTTATATTTTCAACACATTTCTCTTCTTTTAATGCCTCTCTTGTGACATTTTTTGTCAAGGGTGAATGAAAACAATACCCAAATCAAGCTTCAAATGGGGACTTACCGGTAGAAGTATGGAATTATTTGTTATAAAAGTGTTTAATACATATTAGATTTTTATCCTAGGTATTTGGATGCTTTTGATTTTAATCACTCAAAAGTTGAACCAATGTCTTTTCGACTACTTTTGTTTCCCCATATATCCATGGATGGAATGTTGTAGATATATTCAACTTAGTGTCCATATTTTTTGAAAGTGTAGTCCAAAAGGAACTAAGGAATATGGTATCCCTATCTGATATGATGCTCCTTGGTATCCCAAAGTTTACATATACCTATTCAAAGAACATGTTTGGTTCTTATTATCGTTTTATTATCGTTTTACAAGGCATAATAATGCACACCTTATTGAATCTATAAATTACCACAAACATATACAAATATCCCTTCTTGGTTGTTGGAAAACCATCCACAAAATCCTTGGAAATTATTTCTCATGGTAGATTGGGTATGGGTGTTACAAGCAAAATTGTCACATCTAAGTGTCCTACCTTGATTCTGCATCCCTGACACTATGAAAAACATTTTGTCATGTTCCCTAGTTATCAAAGAGAAGAAAATTCACTTTATGAAATTTGAACACATATATTTCCCCTTATTATTTCTCTTAGTTGGAGCACTGATGCCCGCCTGCTATGGCTCAGAGAGAGTCACTCTTAGGGTGATGCCTCTTGCTAGACCATTAGTGAGCGTTACTGATGCCTCCTTCCAATATCATTAGGAGTGTCAGTCCTGTTAGGGTGATTTTAACCAATCCCACCTTATTTTATGGCTTGAATATGAGATACTTCTGGTGTTTTTGATCAAGGGATGAATCATAGGCTCGAGTCTCTCCTTTTTTGGTAATCAATCCTAACCTATGGCGGAAATATATCAACCTTCCCTTGATATTCTAAGTTGGTTGAAACTCCCAAAGCCTCTATATAAACAAGGTATCTCAAGGGGGAAAGAGATTAGGAAGAATTAAGATCTGAAGCATACCAAAATTATGTTTCATTTGTCAACATATAGTAAGGGGATGGATAGGAGGAGCATTAGAGGAGGCTTGCAACACATCATGATTGTAAGTTCCATTGTTTCTCATATTAATAAACTTGGCCTATTTCCTTGTTTCTTCCTCGTTTCAAGTTTATGCATAAATGATTGTGGCTTAGTTATGATATCTTTTATCTAACTTGTTACAAGCAGTATAAGAAGAGGATAGTTCTATTTCTTTGCAGGTAGAATATGTTTGGAGCTTGACTAGATCCAACACCAGAATGATAAAGAGCAACGAAGAAAACCGCCACAAAAGGTTCCTTATTGTCTTCCTTTCCCCCTCTTATTTCATGCATAAATAGATGGAATCTAGGAATGTTAGTGTCTATTTGTTCTATCTATCTTAGTTGAAGAAAACCCAACTAAGGGGAGCTCAACCTATCCACAGGGTGAGATTTCTCACAACACCCAACTAAGGGGAGCTCAACCTATCCACAGGGTGAGATTTCTCACAACATTTTTTGGCAACTTCCTCGGGACTGAATGTTTCCTTGTTTTTTAACCATTTGTCTTAGTATGTCGCTTGATTGAATGTTTGGTTTCTGAAGTCTTCTTTTCTTTTCACCTCCATTGAATAGTTTATAGAGTCCTAAAAAAACTTTAGTTGAATATGGGATGAGTTTGAGCCTATTCACCCTTCTTTTTCAAAAGTGACACTCCCCTCCAGTGGCCTACAAAGAATCACTGGCACCCTCTTGTAGGATTCTCATGAGCGTCACCCTACCTTTGACACCTTGTACCCTTGGTACCAGGAGCATGACCCTTTCCTAGGTTGGTTTCTAGTCATTTTTGGTCTCTGTTTCTTAGTCTAATTTTGTCCTAGATTATTCTATGATTGCTTTAGACTTTGATTGTTTGGTTTTGATTACAAGTATCACTCTTCTTGTTTTGTTTCTTGTGAGTTACCTATGATCAAGTTTTTAAAGCGTTACAAGTTGGTCAAGGTTGGCCAAACCCTTGAAACTCAGCTTTGATTTACAAAAATATTTTTCTTGTCATATTATACTAGCATTTGACTTTTGTACTTCTCTTCCCGAAAAAAATTTCAAGCATTATACTTGCCCGTTTTGGGATCCTTTTCTTTCAATTTGGAATTAGTTTGTTGACAATTGATTCTTGCACTTCAGTTATATTTGAAATATAGAATTTTTTAGAGTCGGTTGTGCTATCAATTGGTCTCAAATACTTTGGTTTTAAGATTTTTAAGAGTGATTTCTTTATTTGTGAGTGCATCTCTGTTTGAGCATTCTTTTGCTTCCTATTCTCTTCTGTCTTAGCTTTGAACTATTTCATGTTCATTGAAAGAAAGGAAGAATTAAAATAATTGCATTCAATCTTATTTTCATGTTAACATCAAAAAAAAAAATTCATCCTTTCTAAATAATTAGAAGTAGAGTTGCAATGGAAAAAATTAAACAACTTAATATTCTTTGGTTTTGAAATTTTAAAGAATTATATTTTGATAATTTGGCAAACATTTGGATTCTTCATTTAAGTGAAAAACAAATTGCAAAGATTGTTGCATGAATTGAGTATTTCACTGAGTGTTTAATGGTATTTGGAAGAAAAAGAAACCTCTTCTCCCTCTTGTAAGTAAAATTCAATGAACGAAATTTTGCATTTCATCTACCTATTGCATGGTTGTTGGATTCATCGCAAAACATCATCAGTTTCATCTCCATCTACCCTTGAGTAAAAATAGCTCTAAAGAATCAACCATTCGTAATTAAAATAAAGTAGACTTTTTATTTATAGAACACCAACAATAGTCTAGGAATTAGAATCTTNNGGGAAAGTGAGAAAATTGTCCAATATTTCTAAATAGACTATAGAGTACTAAAGAGTGGTGAAACCTAGTTATCATATAGTCATATCTGAGAACCCCCTCTAACACAAGGAATAAACACAAAGTCGTGTGTGGAAGAGAAGTGGATATTACCCCTCTAATGCTTGACCAATCATAGCAAAAAGAGTGTATATTGGGGGTTCTTCTTGATAAACCACTAGTTTCATTTGGTCTTGATGCTTCATGAAACCCAAATCCGTTTGGGGTCCTTAGGAGTTTTACCAGTCCACTTTTCTTTAGTTATCTTGAATAATTTCAGACTCAGATATCCTGCCCATACGTTTGGTCCCAACTGTCCACTATACACCCCAAGAGGAAAAATACGATATGATAGCCTTAGTGACGTTTCCTAGGTGTATACACAAGTGATTGTGGGTGGATTCCCATGGTACCTGGGGTAGATGTCATATCACACCTTCAACATCGATATGATAGCCTTAGTGACGTTTCCTAGGTGTATACACAAGTGATTGTGGGTGGATTCCCATGGTACCTGGGGTAGATGTCATATCACACCTTCAACATCCTTGGAGGGTGATCCTGCAAAGTGAGGGTCACTTGCACTGAGAAGGGATGATGCGTGGAGGTTAGGGTAATTTCTTACCATTTCTTTTCTAATGGATTGATATCCCTTCTTCAAAATATCCTACCATATAATATTTTGCTAGTTGATTACCTTTAGCATTTTAGAGGTGTGTTCTTTCATCACTTGTATTTGGCCCTAGAATTGTTTTTGTTTTTAAATCTTGTTGATAGCGATATTCATAGGTATCTTAGGATGCAAGGATTACCTCTTGAAGGTTGTGAAACCTTACCTCCTCATTCATCGAAATATCATTCCCAAGAAGGAACAATAAATGAAGAAGTTATCTCTGAGACTGGGAGTGTAATTGCTCCTTCACATGAACAATTCATGGAAAGGGGTTTTGTTCCTTCAAACCCACCTTTAACTGATCCTTTTGGAACAATTGTTCTACAAATACCTCCTTTGGGAGTTCGAGTCTGCACTACAATATTATCCTTCCCAATTACCACTCATACCATAAAAGGAAATTTTAGCCATAGAGTCGAAACACCTAACCCTACAAAAGGATTTACTACCCCTATTTTAACATCTGGATTATTTGATCCTACTTAGACTCCTTCTCTTACTCCTTCTACTTTGTGGAGAACATCATCATGCCAATATATTCACCTTAATACGGGTATGACCCCAACCCAACCTCTTTCTACTGAGACACTGTCACCTATAACCTCTCCAATAGGTTCATATATAGGTAATACTTCTATTGTTGTGAGCCAAGTGTCAAGTAGCTTGGTTTTTGTCCTTCCTAGTCAATTAAGAAACACTATAATAGTTTTACAGATTGTTCCTTTGCAAACTGGAATTTCATTTATACTAAAAAATCCCATTGGGACACCACCTCTTCTTAGACATCAAAATCCTATTATGACACAAGTTTTAGCTTGGGGGGAATTTTCAAACTGTTATGTTGGAAGCAAACAACAACCCTTGATGAAAATTGCTTCGGCAAGTCCCTCATGGGGGAAACCCACTCAGGCGAGACCCTCTAATGCTACTCCCTTAGGACTCTATTATGGGAAACCATTTCCGGGTGTTGTTAACCCTACCTAGGATCATTCATGTCAAACAGGTTTTCCTTCACAAGGAAATATGCCTAATTAATTAGTGAACCCAACCTTTTTTTCTCAAATTCCTCCATCGGTGAATCTTGCATTTACTACCCATATTCCTCAACAACAACCTATGGGAGGGCCATCAAGATATAAATTAGCTTTGCAACCGACTTATGGTGCTACTAGTATTTTGATGCCTCATCAGTATTACTCGTATCCTCAAAGAAATCAACAATTACCTTTTCTAGCCACTTTAGACTTTCCAGACTTGTCGATATCGACAAATGATCCCATATTACATTCTCCTTTCTTGGCAGTAATTCCTTCCAAGTTACCATGATATATTCCTAAGTTTGATGAAAAACTTAGGGAATACCCTAATAACTATGTTATGAAATTCCATATTTGGCGTGCATCCAGCTCATTGATGGATGATTCTATTTGGTTGAATATTTTCCAATGAACTCTTACAGGCTCAACAACTAAGTGGTATATTGAGTTACCGTGAGGTTTCTTCAATGAATTTAATTCACTTTCAATGGCCTTCTTAACCCATTTTCAAATTCCTATTAGATATTAAAATCATACGAATCTTTTAACCTCCCTTCGATAATCCACCTCCATGCATATTTTTTATCATATTCGGGAGTGGAGGTGGTGAAGATGGTTAATTAAAAATACTATTCTAGACCAATTATTGGAAAAATGATTCACAAAGTCCGTTTTACCACCCATTTCCCGCGATGTCATGATGGGAGGTATTGTCACTGAAGATTAGGCTATTAGTCATGTTCAATATATATATATTTGTTTTATTCCCAATATGGTACCTTGTATGATCTAATATTGAATGCTCCCCGTACATCAAATAATCCATCAACACCATCATCTGATGGTCATTCTGATGGCATCATCAATTCTTTAAAAATTCAGTCTTCCACACAATCAATTGGGTCAACAAGCCATTCAACTTCTACCCCATCTATGACGGAGACTTCCATTCCTTCAAAGTCTACTTCCTCTCCTCCTAAAACCTCCTAGGTGAATGTAGTTCAATCTACTTCATCCCTGCAACTTGGAGGAAATAAGAAGAATAAAAAGAAATCTAAGAAAATTTATGATCAAACAGAGAGTCCAAAAACAGAAACACAACCACTTGTTGCTGATAAAAACCCACAACAAAAGTTGAAATATTCATGTTTAATGTGTGGAGAAGATCATTACACTAGAGATTGTCCTCATCGATATGAAGTGACAAAAGGGAATCACCAACCTGTTTTTTTGACTAAGCCTTTTCCACCACAGCATCAAACAATGGTTGCACAAAATCCTGCACCTCCATAATGGGGAAACATAGGTCATCCTCCTAGTGGGAAGGATTCCTCAAGTTCACATGTTTATATGTTTGATGGAACTGTAGATTTTATGACTAGAGAAAAGACATATGATACACCTCTAAAGAAAACCAGTAACAAAAGTGTAGCTAATGGACCCATGAATGAAATTCCTTCCACTTCTGCTACCCCTAAGTCTAGACCTCTACAGATAGAGAAATCACAGTTGACTCAATATTATGTCCACCCAAGAGTATAATCTGACGGTCGAATTTTAATTTGAACATTTGTGCTACCTAGAACTATAACATTGTTGAAGATCTGGCACAAGCACCCTGTGTGATGTCGACACTTGAGGTTCTACAAAAATGTCCTAGTCATCATAGAACCCTCTTGGCAGCCATTGGAGTTGTTGACTCTGAGTCATCCAATACTCATACATTTAACCTGGAAGATTATAAAACAAGGCTCTCTCATCAACTTGCATTTCAAGTTCAATTTATTGTTCGGAATCGAAACATCCATCATACTAACTTGGATGAAGGATCTTTGACATGTGTTATTTCTTTATCTTGTTGGAAATCCATTAAATATATGATTCTAAATCAGTCCCCCACTACATTGAAATCATTTAATGGATGAGGTTTTTGACCTTTTGGACGGTTGCAATATTTAGTCATTGAACTGGGGGGGAATGTTTATGTCGATGTTGAAGTGGTCGATGCTCCTCTAGACTATAATTGTTTTCTTGGAATAAGTTGGTTTTATTCGATGATTCTCGTTGCATATTTGGTCTTTCATCTTGTACAATTTCCTTATCAAGGGAATTTTTTTACCACTGACCAGCTAGATTACAGTACACCATATATCCCCAACAACACTACCAATAATGTCCCATTTTTGGGAGATTCAAAGCTTAGCTATGAGAGTTTGGGAGTAGGTCACCTAAAATATTCTTTACTCATGGGATATTTTCTCCTATATTCTCCTGAAACCTTGTAGAAAAATGTAAAGATTAATATGATTTCAACCACGGTACACCTATTCCTTGAATCATTTGATCCTTGGGTCATACCTAGTCCACTAGAACTTGATATGCTCAACAAATTTATTCCACTTAGTCAATTTGAGGCAACATATAACTCTATTCAGTCTACCTTTCCTTCTTCTGATGACCAACATTTGGTGGTGTCAGATTCCTATTCTCTACCATCCTGGTTAAAATCATTATCAACTTGTTTTGACTATTTCCTAGATATTTTTCCATCAAAAAATCCATAATGGAAATTCTTGGCATATCAGAGTTACCTTGGGGTGATCACCACCATCGATCCTCTTTTCTCCCAAGTTTGGATGTGACCGAGGAAGAGATTAAATCCATCTTTCAATATTCTATTTTTAGTAACCCTCAATCTCCGATACTTAGGATATTATTTCCAAGGGAAATTTAGGGAATATCATGCAGACCATTCACGTTGACATATCTGAGAAATATGGTGTCGTGGAAACCATACAATTAGGCGTGAATTGTTCGACTAAAGAAATTCAAGCTTACACAGCCTTATTTAAAGAATTTTGTGACATGTTTTCTTGGAGCTACGAAGAAATGTCAGGGATCGATCCTTGAATTACAGTGCATGAAATCTAAATTTACCCTTAAGCTAAACTTGTAGATTATAAGCTTCTCCTAGTTCATCCTAGAAAAACTGTGGCAATTCACAAAATAGTAGAAAAAATATTGAAAGTTGGTTTCATTTATCTTGTACCACTAACTGAATGGGTTTCTAACATCATTTTGGTCACGAGAAGACAAGGGAAAATTAGATATTTTTTCGACTATAGGGATGTAAATAAGTCTTGTCCTAAGGAAAATTACCCTACTGCCTTCATTGACCAAATCATCGAAAATTGCACCAAAATCATAATCCTTTCATTCATGGATGGCTTCTCGGGGTACAACCAAATCAATATTCTCCCCTCTAATCATCATAAAACAACTTTCATCTTCCCATGGGGAACCTTCGCATATCACAAGTTACCCTTCGACCTTAAAAATGTTGGAGCTACCTTCCAATAGGCTATGTCGTATGCTTTCGACAATATTAAACACATTCTTGAGCCTTACCTCGATGACTTTCTTGGTCATTCAGTTTGTCAAGAGGATCAGATTGATCATATGAGAGCCATTTTTATTATATGTTGGTTCTACAATATACACTTGAATCCTCAAAAGTGTATTTTTGTTGTTGAATCAGGTAGAGTCCTAGGATTTGTGGTTTCAAAAGATCATATTAGGGTGGATCCCTTAAAATTCAAATCTATTTTGGATTTACTTCCTCACAATAACCTAAACCAACTTCAAAGTTTGCAGGGGAAGGAAAACTTTCTATGTCGATTCATCTGCAATTATCTAGAGATCATGAAAGTATTTATGCGATTACAAAAGAAGGAAGTCCCTTTCAGTTGGAATGACCAATCTCAATGATCATTTGATTCTCTCAATCATACTTTGACATAAACACCATTGTTACATTCCCCCCAATTATATGAGAGATTATATCCTTTACTTGTCCACCTCTACTTCCACTATTTCCATGGTGTTAGTTCAAGAGGACGATGACGACACATAAAATGTGGTCTACTATTTGAGTAAAATCCTCATTAGCGTTGAACTATGATATTCACATATTGAGAATTTGGATTTGGTAGTGTTCATCACTATTTAAATATTTCACCATTACATCCCACTCCCTAAAACAAAAGTTATTATTGATTCAAATCCCATGTATCACATTTTGACCCTTAAAGTACTAGGGAGAAAATACTCTAGATGGATCATCATTCTTCAAGAATTTGATCTCGAGTTTGCTAAATCAAAATCAAAGAAATATTTTGTATTTGCTGAATTAATATGTGAATTTCCCCATACTGGTGTAGAAACTGAAGCCTTTGACTCATTGCTCGATGAGTTATTGTTCCTCATCGGTACCTCTGATCTTTGGTATGGAGACATTTTGTTATGTCTCCAGACCCAACGTTTTTAGCTTGATGTATCACATGACGAGCATCATTGCATTTGAAATCATGTTAAATATTTTCTTATCATTGAAGACACTCTATATCATCGCGGTATCAATACCATTATGTGACAATGTTTAACTCATGAATAGGATGAATGTGTCTTGAATGACTATTACACACCAAAATTTCACACTGAAGTGTCACACCTATTTACACCTAAGTGTTGCAAGTTTCGTAAAGTGTTTTATGCACCTTTATAAGTTTCACTTGCAATTTTTCAAGTGTTGTAATCACCTTACTAATTGTCGCAAGAAATTTACTAAGTGTCACAACACCTTCACACCATGAAAGAACATTTGTCACAATCCCTAGTCAACGTGGAGGAGAAATATATCATATGAAGTTCAACATACTATGTGCACATGAATTATTCATTATTATTCATAAAAAGGAAATTAATT
>CBVK0103502206.1:0-11182 GCA_900067695.1 Picea abies
GGCCAGTTCAGTTATATTTACAATCTGGGGGAAACAGGGTGTTACAGATGTTCTCTAATATTACTCAGTGATAAAGGTACACACTGTATGAAAAAAACAATTGCATCGTTGACTAAGGAGTTCCAGATTCATCATTAAAAGAGTACACCATAGCATCCTTAGGGCAATGGAACAGTGGAAGATTTTAATAAGATCTTGGAGAATTCCTTGACAAAGATTTGAAATATAGGGAGAGATGATTGGGACTTAAGAGTTCATGTAATATTTTTGGATTACAGGAATGCGAGAAAGAAGATGACAGGACAGACACCTTTCAGGTTGGTCTATGGGAAAGAAGCAGTGATGCCAATGGGGTTCATTCTACCTATGTTGTGCATTTGCAACAATCACTGATCTATCGGACACTAGCACAATAGAAGAGAGATAGCCATAGTTGGTACAACTTGAGGAAGATCGGTTTGTCACAAGTTTTCATCAGCGGGTTTAGAAGGCTAGAGAGAAATCTTGGCATGATCAGCACATCAAACATAAAAAGTTTCAAGTCAAAGATATGGTGATACTCTATGAAAAAGCGTTCATGAAGCATCTAGGAAATTTTAGAATGAACTGGTTAGGACCCTATGTCATTCAACAAGTAACAAAGACAAGTTTTGCGTGGTTGGAAACCTTGAATGGAGAAGTTATTGGAAGAATGGTGAATAGAAGTCAGCTGAAAATCTATAGAGATGACTGACAGTCTATGCAGTAATCTGGGTTGTGCCAGAACCCATGTATTATAGTAGTTGTAACATAGTAGAAAGGAAAACAAGTAAAAAAAAATAAAAAGTAGATATAGGAAAAAG
Source organism: Picea abies (assembly GCA_900067695.1). Taxonomy (NCBI): domain Eukaryota; kingdom Viridiplantae; phylum Streptophyta; class Pinopsida; order Pinales; family Pinaceae; genus Picea; species Picea abies. The sequence goes on from CBVK0103502206.1 coordinate 843, forward strand.
AAAAAGGGTGTTTGTGTACCAAGGCATAATAACTTGTGCATAAGGAATGGTCATCACATATCAGGATAGAACTGTTCCAATTTAGAAGACAATATCTGGATGAGACAGATTGCGAAGAAAACAAATAAAACAATGAAGAACCAGTGTGAAATTTGGCATTGACAAGACTGTTAAAAACATTAAGGCATGTAAATCATGGTTAGGAAGCATGAGTGACAGGTCATAAAAGCGTCGTATAACTCTTAAATGGTAAAAGTTGTTGGAAGTCACGACAGATCGATAGTACAAGGGAAAAATCACAATAAAAATTTGGTAATCAAGATGCAATTATGTAACAATTCATCAACCACGGTGGTGGATGGGAAACATTAGTTAAGATCAAACGAGACAGGTATCGTTGGCATAGAAGCACACACACAACATAATATCATTAAGTATAAATCATTGATTTCATACAAAAGGCAGCAGAACAGAGTGAACTAGAGATAATCAGCCTATGGTGACACTAGAATTCAAGGAGGTAGTCAGAGCTTCAACTACGACTTCACAAGCTAGATTTTACAGAGATTGCCACCCACCTAGGATGAATGCCACGCCACCAATCAAAGTACTATCACAGGGTAAATATGTGCTAGTAGTATCACTGGTCCCACCTGGAGTTAGTAAGGAAGGAGATATGCTTGGAAATATTTTCAGCCTCAAGTTTGTGGATCATGACATTACTGACGAGAAAAATTTCCCGAAGCTAGCTAGGGAAAAATACTTATGCACCTAGATCATACCAGGTACAAGAGTTCGCATCTCTTTGGACATAACTTTTCATGCAAGTTCAAATGGATGAGGTAACAGTCTTAGGGGTTACAATGCTTGATTTCATTAAATGAGGAGGAAGAGGATCATGATCCCATTGAAAGAGAGGTTTCTTGGAAATTGGCCTCGTATACAGCACCCAAATTGATGCTCAAGTATTTTCCAAGAGGTGTAGGCGAGGAGGAGGATGATATCGAGATGAATAAACTCCAGCAAATTACAAGCAAATAATATGATTAAATAAAGAGGAGACTTAACATGATTGTTTCACCTAATAGAAACGATGTCTTCACCATGGGCAACATGACCCCCGATAACCCCAACTAGACTTACGTCGATATTGTGCAGGGATAGATATTCAAGAGTGAGAAGGAAGAAACTCTAAGGCTTACTGTGAAGAATCACACTAGAAACTAAACAAGGAATAGGAGGAGAAGGATAAGAAAGTGTTAAGGGGAAAATATGAAGTTGCGGTCATGGCACAAAAGACACAAGCAACAGTCCAAAAGTTATATAAGGCAATTCTAGAAGTTCCCATAGTAGTAGAAGCTACTATGGAGGAACAAGTGTTAAATATTGGTGAATTCATTAAGGGATTCATTCCATAGTAGTAGAAGCTACTATGGAGGAACAAGTGTTAAATATTGGTGAATTCATTAAGGGATTCATGGATAATATTGAGGACTTGAACTTATGAAGAACGCTGGGAATGCCACCAAAGGTGCGCAAAGGAAGGGTGAGGATGGCAATGATAGAACCTGCCAACATTAAGAAAGTAGAATGAGAATGCCCAAAAATTTGTGAGGAGAGTGTGCACAATTTGGACATAATTAATAGATGACCTGAAGATGAAGGCCATAGAGGCTAGGCTAAGAGAAGCACAAGAACAGGCGCACCGAGAAACAGAAAAGGCAGCTACAGTGCCACTAGTAGAGCGTATGTCAATCATTTTGGATCAGAGGAAGGAATATGTAGAAGTGGAGAGAATGAGGGATCAACAAAATATCCTTCAATAGATATTGGGACCACTACAGGAAGAAGCAGTGAGGGTAATTGGAGAGTTGGCCATTCTGCAAGGTAAGGTCAAGAAACCAGTGGTTGAGGCAGAGGAAAAACTTACAAACTTGACTGCACAGGGTGCATAGGAGATAACAACAACGGAGGCCAAAATCTTCAAAGAGTTGAAGGTAGAAAAAGTTTCCTCTCAAAACTTCATTTCATCATGGAAGAGAAGTAGAAAAAGTTTCCTCTCAAAACTTCATTTCATCATGGAAGAGAAAGAAACAATCCTGAGTGGCTCAGGAGGAGCCACAGGTGAGTGTTGGGGGCCTGTTGGACAAGCAGTCTAGAAACAATTTTATAGTTTGGATACAATTTTGGGAGAAAACACTAAGTATAAGGGAAGTGCATAGAGGGAGGAAAGTGAGAGCACAACTAAGGAGGATCCAGGAGGACAATGTATAGAAGGAGGAAAGTGTGCAGGAGGAAGACAATGCACAAAAAGAAGAATAAATCCAACAACCAATAAAGAAGAGAGCGAGAGAATAAAGCATAGCAAAAGGATGACAACTCGACATTTTATAAATACAAGAACAACAAAACATCAGCATGCATATTGAAAAGAAAAAGAAAGTAGTTGAACAACCAGTTAACTAAGTTGGCCATGCAATGTAATGGGTTTTTGGGAGGAATGAAGTAGGATTTTAAGCCCTAGTTTTTTACATCTAAAGATGTAATGGGTTAGGATATTAGGGGTCCTTTGTTATGGGATTTTAAGTTCAACTAGGTTATGTTATGTTCTATTCCATGTTGAGATATAGTCTATGATATGTATTTAGGGATTCCTCATTGTTCCGTGAAGAATGGGGTTCTCGGTGTAATGGGTTTTTGGAATGTAACAACCTATAATGAGAAGAATGAATAAAGGAATTCTAAAGAGATGATATTGAATTTTGTGTTTCCTATATTTCTATGTGTTCTTATGAGTTCTATTTGTATGCCTCATAGAATAGATTTGTCTTATGGTTAAATATGGTGCAATGTTCATGATTGTGACCGGAACAAATATATATAATAATCGGAAATATGTTGATTTTCGGAATCTGAATCATAACTAAGTTACTATTGAATATAATAGAATCACGCACATAGAAATAATAAGGAAGAATGAAGCAAATGTTTTCCTCCCATTCCGTTACTATTACAGAAGACTAGTTCTCATAGTCCCAATAGATACCTAGGGTGAGACTTCATCTGTGCAAGAACGTGATGTCGAAATGGCCAGTGTCTGGTGGGTTTTGTTGGTCATAGATAAAATGAACCTAGGGTCTTACAACCCATCCACAATAGTGCCAACATCGATCTTTAGATGAATTTTATGTCGATATTTAGACAAACGTTTTGTCGATCTTTAGATGAACATTTTTTCGATCTTGAAATGAAAATTTGTGACTAATGTTTGTCAATCTTTAGACAAAACCATTGCTCATCGATATTGAAACACCTTTCTAACGATGAAAATGGGTTGAAGCATTTGTTGGAAGCTTGATGTTTTTGCAACACAAATTATTCGATAATTTATCGAAAAATGGGCCTAATGTATTAGTGGATCAAGGGTTATGAATGACACCTCAAACCACCATATATTATCACTTGAAGGGATCTTTGGCCTTCAAGTGGGGATATGGGCATTATTAGGATATTTTGAGAATTAGATATTGATCTTGGGTACTTGGACATGATTGAGAGAGGAAACCTAAGCCTTAGGTCCTAAAGGAAGATTTTAGGCATCTAGGGATAAGAACAACATGTTGAACCACAACAAAGGACCTTTCTAGGGTATCCTTGGTCTCTAGATGGGTGCAGTCAGTATTATGATCTTTTGAATATTAAGTGAGAGTCTCTAAACACTAGATATGGTTAGGAGGATAAACCTAAGAGTTAGGTCATAAAGGAAGCTTCTAGGATTATAGGGCCAAGAATGATGCCTTGAACCATCACAAATGACCTCTTGAGGGCATCCTCTTACTCTAATTACATATATAGATACCATTAGTATTGTTTATCACTAACTATAGATGTTGGGGATTTAAACATGGTCACGAAAGGAAACATGAATCTTAGGCCCTAAAGAAATATTTTATCCATCCAAGGTGAAGAATTATACCTTAAACAAATACACATGGCCTCTTGAAGGTATCCTTGGTCTATGATTGTGGATGTCGGTGCCACTAGGTGGTTTTGACCAATAAGTATGGGTCCCAAGGCCCTGAAAAAATATATGGAAGAAGGCGATGCACTGGGTCCTAAATAAATATTTGAGGCATCTATATCCATGAAAAATGCCTTGAAGATCCCTTGGCCTCTAAGAAATGATTTCAATTTTATCACAAGGTTTTGAGTATTAGCTATGGGTCTCAAGGCCTTAATATGGTCGAAGGGGGAACCAAAGACTTAAATAAAGTCTAAATATTATAGGAATTTAGGGCCAAACATGATGCCTTGAACCACCACACCCAATCTATTGAGGTTTTAAGTATCCTATAGGGATCACGTCTCATGAATGAAATCTCAAACCACCATAGATGACCTCTAAAGGGGATTGTTGGCCCTCAAGTGGGGATATGGGCATCATTAGAAGATTTTAAACACTAGGTATGGGTATTGGGTCCTTGGACATGATTGAGAGATTAAAACCAATCCTTAGGTCCTAAAATAATTTTCTAGGCATTTGGGGCCAACAATGATATGTTGAACCACCACAAAGGACCTTTCTAGGGTATCCCTAGTCTCTAGATGGGGATAGTCAACTTTGTGATGTTTTGAAAATTAAGGATGAGGCTTTGGACCCTAGATATCATCATGGGAATAAAAAATATATATTCTCTAAAGGAATGTTATAATCTTATCGGGCCAAGAATGACACGTTGAACCCAAAAAAAGGGCCAACAATGATATGTTGAACCACCACAAAGGACCTTTCTAGGGTATCCCTAGTCTCTAGATGGGGATAGTCAACTTTGTGATGTTTTGAAAATTAAGGATGAGGCTTTGGACCCTAGATATCATCATGGGAATAAAAAATATATATTCTCTAAAGGAATGTTATAATCTTATCGGGCCAAGAATGACACGTTGAACCCAAAAAAATGGCATTTTAAGGGAATGTTTTTCCTCTAACCAAGTGAATAGGTAGCATTAGAATTTTTTAGCACTAGGTATGGGTTTAAGGGCCCTGTACATGGTAAGAGGAGGAAACATGAACTTTAATTCATAAAGGAAGCTTCTAGCCATCCATGCTCAAGAAGGATGCTTTGAACAACCACACATGGCATCCTCAGGGTGTATTGGCTTATGGTTGGGGATACTATTGCTACTAGGTGGTTTTGAGCAGTAGGTATATATCCCAAGAACCTATAAATTATCTAGCGAATAAGTCCATGACTTAGGTCCCAAATAAATATTTGAGCCATCCAAAGCCATGAAAAATTCCTTGAAGCACCACACATGACCTATGGAGGGTATCCTTGACCTATAATAAAGGATGTGTTAAGGGGGTTGGATTACCAAGAATAAAAAATAGGGATTAAATCTAAGGAAGAGTTCATTTGGTGGGATTTATGAATTAGTTCAAAAGAATATTTATGTTTTTGTATGTTTTATGATTTATGTAATGAATGTGCAAAATTAACCTATTCTAAAAGGATTCAAGAAATCTCTTTTTTTTTTGTAAATGAGTGTGAGAATATATATTTCTTTAGAAGGTTATAGTACAAAATTGGTGTGGGGACTTCCAGGATATGCCAAAATGGAAACCAGATCTGGGGTCCCTGGGTGGCAGATTATGATAGTAAATGAGGTATTCCTGGGTCGCCACCTTAGGAAACCAACCCAGGCTACCGTAATCCAGTTTAAAAGACAAAAAAAACATCATCAAAAAGAAAACAGAAAAAGTCTAAGCATAGTGGGGTTAGCTACTACTCTAAGAGACATGACCAAGGCTAGTCCTGCACTATTCTAGGTTGATGGAGTGCTCTTCATATCCTTCCTACCGAGCCGCGTTCTCCTCCCTTTGTTCTACCAGGCATAGCTTTATGATGCTCATTGGGATTCCATTTCTGTCAGCTGGAGTAATTTCTATATGGTGGACGTAGTGTAGATAGAGATAAAATTTCCCTGCCATCCGCTCCAGTTTCTCCTATTGTCTTTTTTGTTCCTCTGCAAGTCTTTTTACCCCCGCCTCCAAGTTACTAAGGCGGTTGCGAATTCCTGTGCACTCTTTCTTCTATTCTTTGGATTCTTTCCTATTGGCCTCACTTCGGGCTGCACACATCTTACCTATCATCATTTTGGTTCTCCAGGATTCCTCCATCGTCCAGTGGTAGAGATTTATCCTCAGTTGTGTGGATCCGGGGTCCCTTATCCCCCCCCGCTTCCTAGGTTATTTGTGACCATTCTTTGCCCCTGCGGGCATTGTTGATTTCGCTCTCCCATCTTTTGATGGTCATCTTCCCCTTTGTGTCTACCTTCATGAGGAAGGTACTCTTTGCTTCCTTGGCCACCTATTTAATTCTTGTCATCCCTCGGGTGCTTAGTGGAGGCTCCTTCCCCTGGGGTCCTCTCTTGCTGTTGGTTTTCTTCATGCATACCATCGTCGCTTTTCTTACGTTGGGTTCTATCCCTGTTCTGCTTCACCTCTTTCTGGTATATAAGGTGGCCTTTTTAATTGTAATGCTTAGTTCTGTGGTAATTACTGGTGTCCCTACCTTTATGGAGCCAACCTGACTACGGAATTTTCTGGTGTCCCATCCTTGCAATCATGGCCTACTCATCAAGGTGGTCCTTCCAGTCAATATCCTCTATTTCAGAGTGTGTGCATTTGATTACCTTGTCATTGTCCCTACGCCAAAGCTGCATCCTGCTCGTTGTATGCCCTCCATTTTTCGGTCCCATCGAGGTACTTAGGTGAGGTGTGCTCCAACTTGGCCCTATTGAAACCTGACATCCTTCTTCCTTTGTCGTCTTCGGGTTATCTCTTCTTATTTCCAAAGGGTAGCCTCTATACTTATTTTTATTGATACGAATATGGTGTCGTACCTTCGCCTAATGTGTGATCTGCATCTGCATTTGTAACCTAATGTTATTGGTGAGTCATCAGATTCTGTCTAGGACCTACATGTCCTTCAGTGTCTTCTACGCCTCCATTCTTGTCGTAATCTTATGTACTTCTTTTGTTGTCCCAATCTTTTGTCGCAAGTTGGGTGCAATCTGCCCAGAATTGAACTTGCGGAATGTTTCTCCAGATTGTGTCCAGTTCTGGCCCTTCTTTATCAACCCCCTCATTTGTTATTCTGTCTGCCAGTCCATTTGTTGACCTCCTCACCCAGCGCAACTCCACAGTGATCCCTGTCAGCAAGTGCTCCTAGATTTTTTTCAGTAGGTGGGACAGTCTCCAATGCCATTGTATTTTACCCATTCTAGCACTGTTTTGGAGTTTTCTCACTGTGTTGATGACTAGAGTTTAATCTCCTTCCACTATGGCATTCATCATCCCCTCCTGGTTTAGAATCTCCAGGCCATTCTCCAGGGCTTTGAATTCTATGGCATTATTGGTTTAGTTTCCCATACTTCTAGCGTACAGTCATATGATGTTCCCTTTACTATCCCTTATTACTCCTCCCAATCCTATTCTCCCTGGGTTGCCTTTCGCCACCACATCGAAATTCAACTTGAGGGAGCCTGAAGCTGGTGGTTTCCAGTTGTGGTCACCTACTTGGAGTTGTGGTGGATTTCTATTTTGATTGGGGTTGCATACACCATTTAGGTGGAAAACCTCTAGAACTCAAGAATCTTGATCACCTACCTAGAAGTTGCAGCTCATCACTATCTCGTGTATCATGGATGTTATTGTTTCCTTGATCTTCCCTTCTAGCCAACTTTGGTTTCTGAAAATACGTTGGTTCCTTTCCATCCATATCGACCATATGATCATTCCTGGGGAGAGGATCCAATAGAGGTTCACCTCTTCTTGGTCGTTGTAGTTTTCTCTCCAAAGCTTGATGGTTGTGGCAATGTTGCCTCAAACCCTATTAGACTGGTGGAAGATACTTGCCACCCAACCCCACAGTTCTGCAGTGTAGGCACATTCATCGAGGAGATGGTTTGTTGTTTCATCCTAAGTTTGAAAAAGATGCCATCTTGATGGACCTGTGAATCCTCTTTTCCTTAGGTTATCCCAAGTTAGGATGCGATTGTGTAAAATTACCCATTGGAAGATCTTAATATTTGGCCATTGGGGGTTGTTCCATAGCTTATCCCAGTGTTGCACTGGGTCATCTTGGCCTGGGTCTGCCATATAGTGTTGGAATTCTTTTAGGTTGAATTCCCCTCCATCCTTTTGGCCCCACCTCAATTAGTCCTCTCCTTTCATGACTGTTGTTTTCCATCTTCCCAGTTCCTCCTCCACCTCTTTTATTGTTGTTGCAGGTATATCAGTGTTCTGAGGATTAATCTTGTCCCAGATTCTCCATTTGTTGTGGTCAGTTTCTTACTTCCAATATTGATAGACATTGATTTTTCCTTATGTGATGAGGTCCTGTTGGAGTACCCCTCTGTCCGGGTTTTCCATCCTTTGTTCCTGTTGCCAGGCATCCTCCCATAATCTGGTTGTTCTTCCATTCCCGATTTCCTGATTTCCTAATTTCACTTGCCTCTCAATGAGGGTGGACATTCTGCATCACTCCAAGCTTGTCTCTGAAGTACTCCTACTTCACTCTAGACAGAGGCTTGGTGAGAATGTTCACTATCTTCTTATCTGTGGATATGTATTGAAGCTCCATATCTCTTCTCTGCACCATGTCTTGGATGTAGTGGTATTTGATATCTATATTATTTGAATTGTCATGAAAGACACGATTCTATGAAATCTTCATGCAACTTTGATTATCACAATTTATCAAAGTTGGCTCCATCTCTAGATCAAATAACCCTGTAAGCAACTTTCGAAGCCACATTGCTTCACGGCTTGCAACACTATCTGCAATAAACTCTGCTTGTACTGTATTGAGTGCCACTAACGTTTGCTTCCTTATTAACCATGAGATCATGCATGATCCCAAATTGAAGCAACATCATGATGTGCTTTTCTGGTCCACTGCACTCCCTACCCAGTCATAGTTTGTATAACCCTTTAGCTTCACATCTCCATCTGAGACATATCTCAATCCATATCCAACTATACCATGTAGGTACCTCAACACATGTTTTGATCCTATCCAATGTACATGTTTAGGCTCAACCATGTACTGACTCAAAGTGTTCATTGCAAAATATATATGTTCGGCCTGGTGTTAACCAGGTACATCAAGGATATGATCAATTGTCTGTACATTGTGGGATCCACCAAATATGAAGATGAATCACTCAAGAGATTCATATTTGTAGCCATAGGTGCGGCCATGGACTTGCATTCCATCATCCCGAATCTCTGCATGATCTCAACAAGTATATTTTCCTTAGCTAAGGAAAATCTCATCTGGCCTCTTCCACACCTCCAATCCCAAGACATAGTGTGTCAAACCTAGATCCTTCATCTCAAAAATTGAAGTGAGATCCCTCTTGCACCCATCTGTGATATTCTCATCCCCTATAAAAAACATGTCAGCCACATATAGGATCAATGGGAAACTATCCCCAAGCTCATTAAATAATTGTTTGTTCTGGCATACCATGCCCTGGGTTCTTGCTTAAGCTCATACAAATATTTCTTCAGTTTCCACATATGGGACTCCTTTTCATGGATCACAAACCCTTGTGGATGCTCTATGTACACTTCTTCCAGCTACTAGAGGAAGTTTCTCATCATAATCTTCTCCCTCTTGTTGGAAGAACATTCTAGCCAAAAATCTCGCTTTGTACATTTCTATGCTACCATTTGCAGCATGCTTGATCTTGTAGAACCACTTGGAAGTCACCACTGACTTCCCTTCTGGTCTTGGAACCACTTCCCGCACATCATTATTCATGATGGACTGGTATTCTTCCATCATGGCATCTTTCCACAGTTGTTTCTTAGTGACTTCCTCAAAAGTGGAAGGTTCTGAATCAATGATTTTCCTCATGATCAATGCCACATAGAAGGAAAACTTGTGTGGTCTCTTGCTCTTTCTGGAACTAAGGAAAAATCCATATCCCAGTCCTTCTAACTAGATGCCTCCTATGTCATTGTAGAAAATTCTATTAAAACAAAGGAATCCTCCTAGGAGATCTCACATCTCCTAGAAGCCTCTGAAGCTATGATTTATCCTCCTCAACTCATGGTACATATTTTTTCGTCCTAGAAGACATCTCTCTCTCCCACCTTAATGTGAGGTGGGGACTTCCTTTGAATGACCTGGTATTCCTCTAAGTCAAATGACTCTCTTTGAGTCTACATGATCCCTTTGAAGCTTGACTCTCTCTGAATCTATACAATCTCAGGAGCGATCTACTCCCTCATCATCTGCTGACCTCCTCTGAAGTTTGATCTCCTA
>CBVK0103502207.1:0-13779 GCA_900067695.1 Picea abies
TAAACTATGGATCCCTCTGAAATGGTACTTGGTGGGGCCATTTGCCTCACCCCTAGTGGAGCCATCTTATCCTCCTCATGATATGCCTCATAAATGTCATATAACTACATGCACTTTGCATCCTACAAAGTACCATGAGACCCTGTTGGTCTCTTCCTGGTCACTACAACATTTTTGGGTAGGTCCTTCTGGATATAATGAATCTTCTTGATTTGAAGAGTGATCAAATGAACTAGAGGGATTTGTATGGTCATATTTGGATCCTTTTGATCCTTACAATCAATCTCCATATGATATACTCTGTATCTGCAAAAGTACCCTTCTTTGAAGAAGGTTCTGACTTCGTCCTCTTCTCTTTTGGTACATAGATGTATACAATCATGTACACAACTCTATGTATAGATAGTCTACTCCATGTCTTAGCTAGAGACCATCTAAATTGTTTCCTCCTGCAACTATCATTATAGATCCCTTTAAGATCTATCACCCGTTATCTGCTCGAAACAAGAGAAACAACAAGGGAAAAGAACATACAAGGATAATATTCTTATGATAAGAAAAATAATAAAAACAAGAATGAGAAAAATTGTCACAGTGGCTCCTTCTCAGAGATATCAATTGTGACCTACCCGGAACAAGAGCCAAAACAAAATTCAATAACAAGAAATAAGAACAACACTCTTCAACACTCTTCCAATTTTGTGACCAATCATTCCTCCATGGTAACCTACCCGAAACAAGAAACAAGAATAACAACATCTCCATGGTGTCCTGCATGAAATTTACAATATAACCTACCATAAACCTACCATATAACCTACCATAATTTACAATATAAATCAATAATTGCATGCATAAGGATCACTGAAAGAAAAACATCCACAATATACACAAGATGTATCCTGGGAAACCCTTGTGGGGGACAAACCCCAACAAAGATTCTTCAATACAGATTCATCAACAAGTACAATGTCTCTCTCAAGAGAGATCTCACCAAACATAAGATAACCAGAAGAGACCAGAAACCCTAACCAAAATAGGGTAGCGCACCACTAGACCAAGATAGTCCTCCAAGAGATAACCAAAACCCTTCACCACTAGACCAAGATAGTCCTCCAAGAGATAACCAAAACCCTTTACCAAAACACCCTTACTCTATAGCTACATCTCCTCCTCAGACTTTCACACTTTTCCTTGTGTGAGAGATATTTTGTTGTGTGTCCTTCAAGTGATGCACCTAGCCTCTTATAAATACAAGTTGTGCCACCTCTTAATTAGGTCAAGGCCGACTTGCATACTTTATCCTTTCTAATTTACAATTGAATTTTACAAAGGAACAATAGGGATGACTTTTACAAAGTCACAATAGGGTTGAATTTACAAAAAGAACATAATATTAATCTTAGGATTTTGACTTGGTCTAATACAATATTGATACAATAAGAATATCTTTCGAAGCTCTTTTATTGTTGTTGCAGGTATATCAGTGTTCTGAGGATTAATCTTGTTCAAGATTCTCCATTTGTTGCAGTTGGTTTCCTACTTTGAGTACTGATAGACATTGATTTTTCCTTGTGTGATGAGGTCTTGTTGGAGTATCCCTCGGTCTGGGTTTTCCATCATTTGTTCCTATTGCTAGACATCCTCCCATAATCTGGTTGTTCTTCCATTCCTGATTTCCCAAAAATTGTGTGTATGAATCTAATATTTGTTGTGCCAGGCTAGGTTCCAAATGGTTGAACCTTCATTGGTTCCTCCGAAGCGGATTCTGTCTTGGTCGCAGATGTTCGAGGCGTTCTTTTCCTTCCATAGGTTTACCTAGGGTGTTGTAGTTTCTTTGACCCATCACCACCAAATTTTCTTTCCATATGCGTTGTTGGTCATTTGTGGGTCTTGTAGCCCCAATACTCCTTTTTTCTTTGGCCTAAAGACTTTCTCCCAGGCCATCAGGGCCCATTTTTTCTTTATTTCCGCTCCTTGCCACAGAAAGTCCCTCTGGATGGCTCTTATTTTCTATAGGATCCCCTATGGAGTGGGGAAGACTGACATCATAAAGGTTGGGATTGCCTATAAAATAGACTTGGTTAGCATCAGTCTGCCTGATAGGTTGAGGGACCTATACGTCTAGTTTGTTACCTGCTCTTGTATCATGTTTATTACTCCTTCCCAAGTTGACATATTGTATACTTTGTGTATCAAAGGAACCCCCAAATACTTGGTTGGGAGTGTTTTCTGTTCAAATCCCAGATTGTTAGTCAAATTCCTTTGGATAGCTAGATTGGTATTAAAGAAAAAGATCATCAATTTGGAGTGGTTGATCTCAGTGCCCGAGGCTTCCCCAAAATATTCTAGGATTTGGATTCCTTAACCATGGGTATGTCGTGGATTAAAGTATCATCTACAAACTGTTTGTGAGTTGAAGTAGGGCAGTTTTCGAAAGGTTTGAGCCCTGTTATTTCCCCAGTTGACGTTGTTCTCTTTATGATCTGGCTGAGGCCTTCCATCATCAGAATAAATAGGAAGGGGGACAACAGGTCTTCTTGTCGGATCCCTCTCATGGGCCAGAAATTTTTGGCTGGGGCTCCATTGATTAGTAGCGAGTAGCTTGTTGTGGATATTAGATTGACAATCCAGCTGATCCAGTGTTGGGAGAAACCAAAGGCTTCCAAAGTCTTGATCATGTAATGCCATCCAATTTTGTCATAAGCTTTTGCTAGGTCTAGTTGTATTATCATTCCCCCCTCTTCTGAAGTTTTAAGGTGTGAATGATTTCATGGGCCTCGATGATGTTGTTCATTATTTGTCTTCCTTCCACAAAGTCTTCCTATTCTTATGAGATCAGAGAAGGTAAGAGGAGTTTCAATCTATTTTCTATTACTTTGGAGATGATCTTTAGATCACATTGCAAAGTGCTATAGGTCTGTACCAGTCCAGGGTATTGGCTTCATTTCCTTTTGGGATTAGGGTGATCATTGTTGTGTTTAGTGCTTTAAGGATGGAAGAAGACCTTCTAGGGTATTCTACTACCTTATAAACGTCATGTTTAATGATTTCCCAACAGGATTTGAAGAACTCCACTGTGAAGTCGTTTGAACCTGGTGCTTTCCCACTGGGCATTTCCTATAGATCTTGGTCAACCTCTTTTGTGGTGATAGATTTGTTCAGGAAGGTGTTTTGTTCCTCGGTGAACAAGCGTGCAATATGTTGGGTTATCCTCTAAATGGCCTCTGATTTGTTTGGGTGAGGTTCTTAGGCTATCTTGTGGAAGTATCTCACCATAGTGCTTTCAATCTCTTGATGTGACTCACGCTCGATTCCATCCTGGTCCTTGAGCTTCAAGATTTTGTTGTGGGCCCTTCTGGCCATGGTTGTTCTATGGAAGAACTTGGTGTTCTGTTCTCCTTCCTTTAGCCATCGAATGCAGGATTTTTTATGCCAGAGTGTTTCCTCTTGCTGGCATCATGCTTCCCAATCTTGGGTCAATTGGAGCTCTTCCTTTCTCCAGTCCTCTGTATAGCCTTCCAGTGTGCAAGTCTCTTGGAGTTTTTTCATTTTTTCTTCTATATCATTTTCCTCTGTGTTTATATTCCCGAAGGTGTCCTTGTTCCACTCTTTGAGTTTGTTTTTGATGTATTTAAGTTTCTTGTGAAGTATGAACATCCTTGTCCCTTGCTCTAGTTGTTCCTCCCGCCACCACTATTTGATTATGTCCTTGAAAGTCGGGTGACCAATCCATAATTTCTCAAATCTGAAAGGTCTATTCTTTGGCATTGTATGGAACCCTACTTCTAGTTGCACTGGTCAATGATCAAATCCACCCCAGGGAAGGATGTTGCAATCTAAGGTTAGTCCTTGCATAATGATTGACTCTGATAATAAGAATCTGTCGAGTCTTGTAGCTATCTGGTGTTGATTCATATGTTTATTGTTCCAGGTGAACTGGCCATTCTTAGTTTGGAGATCTACCATCTCTACTCTATCTATAAAATTTGAAAACTCCTCTGCATCCCGATCCAACCTTCTCGTACCTCCTTTCTTTTCCGCAAGGGAGGTGATAATGTTGATGTCCCCTGCCAGGATCTAGTGGAGGTTGGTGGCTCAGCCTTTTATATCTTCTAGGTCTCAAATCATTCCTTTATTTTCCTCTAGCTCGTGGGGCCCATACACATTTGTGCAGAGAATCTCCTCCATGTTTCCTATGATTTGCATGCGTACCATTAGGGTATACCTAGTTTCTTCGGATGCTATTAAATTTAGATTTTGTGGGTTCCACACGATGAGAATGTCGCCTAACCTTTGGTGGTCAGGGATGATTTCAAGGATGGAAATTTATTTTAAAATGTAGAAACCTTGGCGAATCTTAATAATCCTTCATATGCCAACTATAAATTTCATGAGAAGGAGTGTCCAATTCATTATCTTCATCTTCATTTAGAACAGTATTAATAAAATAATTGTTGAATCCAGTTTCTAGTATATGTTCTACAAAAATTCTGCTAGGGTCAAACCATTTTATCCTTTCATCATATCTTAAATTTAGGCTATGGTAGTGGCCTGCAAATTCATCAATATTGTTCATATTTCTGAATATGAAGTCCCCAACCAGGGATGATTTTAAGGATGGATTTTTTTTTTTTTTAAATATAAAAACCTTGGCGAATCTTAATAATCCTTCATATGCCAACTATAAATGTTTGGCAATATTTTTGTAAAAATATTCAAATTTCTAAGGATTTTATATAGTTTTAATAAAAATTTGGCTATTTTTAAGGTTAAATAATTTTATCCTATAAAATTTGGGCGAATAATTTTTAAAATAGCGAATCTTGTTTTTGGAAAAAACATGGAAAATTAGCCCATGAGAAAAATTTAGCCCCTAAAATCATCCATGTTGGTGGTATTCGATGGCTACCATATTGTACTTGCGTCAGTGTTGTTTACTGATTGCCTCTATTATGTCTGCAGTGCATTTCATCTCTTGAATAAAATAGAGATCTGGTTGTTCCTGCTTTAGTTTATTCCTAAGGATTCTTTGTTTTCTTGGGCTATTTAGGCCTCTTATATTCCAAGTTATAACCTTCATTTAAACATGTGGGGGGGAGTGGGGAAACAGTTTCTTGATCTTACCCGAGTTTATCAGAAGTGCTCCCAAAACCTGTAGTGCTATGTTATTTGATTTCCTACCCTTTTTCCTCCTCATCTGCTTGGGTGATAGTTGCGATTGTCCCTCGCTGACTTTCACTCCAAGTTTTCCTAGCTCCCCGTGTGTTTGTTTTTGTCATCTGGCTTTGGCTTCGTCCCATAGGAGGAACAGGTATTGGATGTGGTTGAGTTGCTCTGTTGGAACCTTGTCGACTCCCTACCTTTTCCATTCTTCCAATATGTTCGAAAGGTCTATCCATTCCCATTCCACCAAGTCTCTGAGATTGGGGTCTTCTATACCTACTTCACTTGGGGTCATCTTTGCATATCCCTCTGCATCTTCCATGGTGGTGTTGTCATGTTTTATTTCTCCATCCATCGGGGTTGCGCAACTCCTCTGAGCTATCGTGTTGTTTGGCCAGTAGGTAGGCTCTTTTTTTGCTTGGCCTCTGACTTCTTGGACTTTTTCCAAGTCATTTTCATCTGTTGTCCCTTTGTTTGTTTATTCCCTTCCTTCCATTTTATTCTGGGTCTTCTGGTTATTTCCTACCGAGGTTTTGTTTTTATTTTTATTTTCTCTGTTCTTGGGGTTTGGTGTTATAAACCCTTCCTCATCTTGTTGTGTTTTGGGATTTGTCATTTCCTACTTTTTATTTAGAGGGAATTCTCTGATCAAGTGTCCATGCTCATGGCATATTCTGCATCTGAAGGGGATCTATTCATAATCTATATTCTGGATCCATTCCTCATCCCTGAATTCCAGACTTATGGTTTCTGGGAGTGCTCTAGAAATGTCCATCTCTATGCAAATTCTTGCATATGATGTGTATCTTCCTTATGCAAATTCTTGCATATGATGTGTATCTTCCTTTTAGGGTGGCTTCTGACGTCATAACATATTTCTCCTGTTTGTTTCCTATTGCTTCAAAGGTAGAGGGGAACTAGTAGTCTAAGGGTAAGGAATAGAATCGCAGCTAGACTGGTACCTTTTTGAAAGTTTCTTTTTACAGGGAAAAAATTTCTTTCCAAGGTTGCATATAGAGTCCCATTGAGGCATGGAAGTAATGACCTCCCTCGAATATTTTGTCCCTATCCTCCAGGTTGACAAATACTACTGTGAAGAAACCCTTCAAACCGAGGTGGAGTTCCACTTCCCCATTTGGCTTCCAGTGATATTTGATCCAGTTGTGCAATGTTCTTTCTGTGGGCCATAACCCCATGAACTTTCATATGAGCATGTGTGTCTTCATCTGATCCCTGTAGAGTTGTGTTTGAGGGTCCTCCAACACTACCTTGGGTATTATTGTTTTTTTGGTCTTGCATGGGTTGAGCCCCTCCATATCATTAGCCTCCATGGTCTCTTGTGTCTCCTTCTGAGTTTCCTTAGCGTCTTCCTCCATGGTTTCATTCTTGTCCTGACTTATTTCTTGGTGCTTCCCTGGGTCTGATCCCGAGGTTCCTATCGCTGGTGCCTTGAAAACTCCGCTTCTTGGCCCTTTCCCTCTGTCCACCACTACCTATTTGTAAGAGGGGGTCCCCTTGCCCCCCCCACTTGTTGTTCATGCTGCTCTCCGTTTTGGCTGCGACTGTCAAACCCTAGCTCGCCACGACTGTCAAAACCTTATTCACCAATCCTTCAATATAACCCTGCCCTCATTTCTTGATTCAAGAAATCTCTTACTAAAATATACTTTCAAGAATGAAAAATGAAAGCAATGTGTAGCTTTACTTCTCTTAAGAAATAATTCTGCTAAAAAGTATTTATACAATGTAACTCTCATGAAGCATGCACTACTCTAATGAATAAAGAGATAAAATCACATAATTAGAACACTCATAAATATTTCTACAATATTCCTTATATGAGATATTGAAAAATAATAAAATAACTAATAAATCATATATAAATGTTCAATAAAAATAATAACCAACAATTCATCCACACAAGATAGCTTGGAAAATCGAAATCCTTACTAAATTCTTGTAATATATATTCAATGGTAGAATAATCTATGAATATAATGCATGAACAAAAATCCTTAGCAAAAACGTCCCTTGACTCCAAACAAAGTTTCTGAATTAAGCTTGAAATAATTTGAAGCTACAATCCTTTGAAAATAACCTCAGAGACAAGAGACCATTTCTAAGAGGTCATCATGTATATTTATAAAATAAAACTAATATAATTATGGAGTAAAACAAAACACCCATGCAAACTTCTCATGCATTATATCTTTGGCAAACTAAAATTCTCAATTGGTGCATGTTCAACATCATTATTTCCTTAAATAAATAATCACATAGGTTATGATGTGAAAATATGTGTTGTTATTTTAGTAACTTATAATATTATTTTCCACTCTAGACAAATAAACTCCAAATAAGTCATCCTTTTAACTTGAGTGGTCCAACACTTCTAAAAATGGCCACACACCAAGGGATAAGTTCCCGTAACTTTGCTCTTACACCTTTTTCCTTCCATCCTTATACTTCTTCCAAAATGTATCTAGTTGGCATGAATCCTCCAAATGAGTATAGTTCCCTTTTAAGTGTTGATACCTAGATGTCATCATCACAAAAAATATACAATTTAGGACTTCACATCTTATTCTAACAAAATGCATAGAATATAAAAAATCCATTGATATTGTCGCAAGGCATTTGATTTTACTTCTCTAAGATCGATCTCATTTCATGGATTATATCATTCACACCATATCCTTATTTTATAAATATGTAACGAATAGTGCCAAGTCATCAAACATGTATAATGGAACATTTGTAGATCTCTATAAGACCTTTCCAATGGTATAAGGCACATCTATCATAATCAAAATTTATCAAGAAAAAAAAAGTTATTTTGATGATAAAATTTGAAGTGATGTGTTGTATCACACGAACATAAAGTTTTGATTTATGTGACATAGCACAAGGAGTAAACATTTTGACTCATGCAATATGTTGCATGGAACAAAATTTAGGAGCGATCCAATGTTTCACAAGGATAAAAACTTTTATGCAATATGAATCGTTGTGGAGAAAGAATGTTTTTGGCAATGTGTTGTTTCTCAAATACATAAATTTCGATATGATGCATTGTTTAGTGAAGATATAAATTTTTATTCGATGTGTTGTTTCATGACTAAAAAAGGTTTGAGTGTGATATGGTGTAAAGAAGGAAATTTTTGGAAGATGCAAAAAAAATGTTTTGGACAAATGTTTTGAAAAATGTTTCTAAGTATAATGACATTTTCCTTTGTCATGAAGATAGGAAATTTGAAGAAGTGTAATGTATTACATAAAACGAAACTTCCATTCAATGCAATGTATCACGAAAAAACTATCTTTCAGTGTGATACGACACAAGGAAGAAAATTTTTTAAGAATGCAATGAAGGAAATATTACCTTAGAGAAGAAGAAAATTTTCAGTTAGAAAAGTTTCCCTTTGTTGCAACCAAGGAAAGTTTTCAGCAACATGATATATCATGACTAAAAAAATTTGAGGTGTGATACATAAAAGGAAAAAGTCTTTCACAAGGAAATAAATATTATTGTGATACACAAAAGGAAAAAATGTATCACAGGGACACAAAGATTCATGGGATACATAAAAGAAAAAATGGTATCACAAGGAAACAAAGTTTTTTGAAGAAGAAAAGTTGTGCACAATGCTTTGGAAAAGTTTCTAAGGGGCATGTTAGCCCCCCACATATAGGGGTATCTAAAGGATATTTTCCTCTAGTGATCCACATTAAAAACAACAAATATATGGATGACATCCATGGTTATCCACAAACACATGACCAATGATGATTCCCACATGTTGCCAATCTCACCCTCACTTGATGATTATGATGCTTGACCAAGGGATGTAACTTGTTCAATACTTAGTATTAAGTGTTAATTCCTTATGTACTTGTCATGAAAGTAGTGATAAAGAGGTTGAGTTGGATAATGGATCATGATACTCTAAATTTGTGCATTTTTCGTTATTCCACCTTCATGGTTATCATCCCCTCATAGATAAGTGTTGCCACTCTTCAGTAGAGTTGTACTACTGGGGGGATTTGATAGGGGTAGTGTGTCGATATCCCAATCCATACATATAATTCCCCATATTTCCAATTTTTCATTCTCCTTTATTTTTGTTTGGTGGTCATATGTCACACATATAGGTTCATGCTTCATAATCCCATGAGAAGGAGCTTCAATGCTCGAGGTTGATTTATCCACACACACACACACATAAGGAAAAAGAAAAGTACTAAAAACAAAATGCAAATAAAATGAAAGAAACAAAGAAATGACTAATAAAAACCCAAAGAAAATAAAATAATGAGTAATTCTCCCTCTATATAAGGCCATAACCCCAAGTCCTCATCAATGAATGCATATCTAAAAAAGGATTCAATCAAAGTCGAAATCCAGAAAAGGTTGAATGAATAAATAAAAAGGAAAATAGGGGTTTGGAAAGAAAAAGTGCTAAGGAAAGGGAAACACATTGCATAAGTGATACCTTATTCAAAATTTCTTATGTCAATGAATATATTATATAACCTCACATGACTATGCATGCCACTCATGCATTAAACCCCATTCCATATCACCCATCATTATAAATGTTCCTTGATGGGTTTATTGGGAAATACTTCTCCTCTTGGGTATTGACACATGTAATAGGGACTAACCATAACCCTCCCATACCTAAACATGGAAATTGGTTTGAATTCTATGATTTATTGTGAATTTTGCAGATGATTCTTAATGAAATCTACCTAATGGAATTTACATTTGACATAACTCACTTATTATGTTGTATTGGACTTGTGTACATTCCTCTGGATTGATGACCACATTGGATCACTTGATCTCCTCCTTGGACAGTGTACTTTGCATGGCTATTGACTTGATTGAGCCTTGGTCCTTTGTAGTACATTGAGGGGATACTTGCACACCTTGTAGGAGACATCCCACCTACTTTTGAGAGGTAGTCCCAGTTCTTTGGAGGATGTTGGATATTTGGAGAACATTTCACCCTTGTTGATATGTCTTAGTAGTTTTTTGGAGATGATGTGGCACTTTTGGAGGGACAATCCACCTCTTTTATGATGATTTGACACCTTTTATGAGATGTCACACCTTTTGGGGATATGATATGACACTTGAGGATGAAACATTGCACCTCTTTGGGGATATGATATGACACTTGAGGATGAAACATTGCACCTCTTGGAGGGAACATTTAACCTTTTGAACCCATACACACAACTTTAGAGTGAGTCATCCACTTTTGGATATCATTTATGCCAGGCATGTGGCCTTTATCATGCATTTATGAGGGACAATTTGGCATTAGATCACTTTTAATTCACTTTCGAAGCATCATTTAGGGTCTTTTCAACCTTTCCACTCTTGTATCATGGATTATTTATGTATTGTATCCTTATCTCTAAGGTTTGTAAAGAGATAAAGGCATATTTTATTTTCTTAAGTATTTTTCTAAGAAAATATTATTATTTTAAAGATAAGGGTGTTATATCGCTCATATAAATAGTATATAACTTCTCATTTGTATCATAAATACTTGTGGAGAACTACTACTACTTGTCTATTGTTTCTCTTCTCTAAAATCGCTATGATGGATAACTAGAGTGACTTCTTGTGAATATTGTCTAGTGGATGGATTTAATTATTTATGGACGCTCATTGTTAGGGTTATGAAGATTGAATTATTTCTTGAGTAAGTGGTCTCTATTTATCTTGTAATTTGTTTTACGAATAATTATAAGTGTAATTTTTCTTCTCTAGTGGTGGTTGTGCATTTTCTTCATATTTTTCTTGAATAAATCCCTCTTTTCAAATCTCTTGGAAGATTACTAATGGAGTATCTTCCCTTGAATCATATTGAAGTTTTTGTAAGGAACTAAGAGGATCTTCTAGGGTTTGTAGTGGATAACCCTAGATATCACCCTAGGTATACTTACATTCCCCTCAAAGTAGTCCTAAATTAACCCCATATGTACAAAAAATATATAGTAAGCACTAATCTTCTCCCTTTAATCATTCATAAACCAAAATTTGTCTTTAATTTTATGTTTTTTAGTAAATATAGGGTTTGTAAAAACATATATACATTTCTATCCCTAGAAATACCAAGACATCTTGGTATTTTTTCATACACTTACTTGAAAATCATTTAAAAACCCTAAATTACATCATTGATTTTTTATCACAACCTAATCCGTTTGGACATCTTAGCTTCATTCGTTGTTATATGCATTTAATGTTTCAAAATTTGGTATCTTTCTAAACCCTAATTTGTTTTAACAGAAATATATGTATTTGTTTTAACAAAATTCTACAATGAGACTGAGCAATAGTCAAGTACATTGATGCTTCAAAAAACAATTGTAGAAGTCCACATTGATACAAATTTCCGACCTCCTTTTCAAAAAGTACAATTGCTACCTATGTAGTTTTTCTAAGACAAGTATAGGTATATATATATTATAACAGAGCTCCCTAGAAGCCAAGAGACTTTACAAAACATAGAAAACTCGGTCTAAGAAATTTTGAGGGAAGTTTCCACTTGGTTATGGCCACCTGTGTCCAAAACTATCCTATGACTATTCCGTTGCACTGTATCTCCGTCATGTTTTGCAACTGACCCCACTAAACTAGTTGTTTGACTTTGAACCATGTACTTAGGGAATTTATAAATTGCATGCGGTGGAATGGGGAATCCCCAAAAACAATTTAGATTTTATAACATTAATATTAATGCAGATAATTGATTTTGAAAACTTGATTTTCCTTTAAAATACCTTGGCCTAGGCTGCAAGCTTCCTTGGCTAGAGTATTTTCTCTTTGATTCATATTATTTAATATGTGATAGTTCTCCACCTCCTTGGATATTTTCTCCTCCTTTAATATTCTCTTGAATTATCTAATGATATTGTGTTGTCCATGTCTGGATTGCTTCCTTACTCCCTTTATTATAAATTTGTAATTTCCAATTACTAGTATATCTTTATACTAAGAAGGGTTTATTAGTTTTAATCCCATATATATTACCATTTCCTAGACCTGATTATTTATAGAGCGACCCAATCCCCATGTGAATGAAGTTCTTCCTATTCCTTCGGGACTATAGATAATCCCCCGCCCCCCCCCTCTCCTACTGCCCCTATCTAAACCCTAATTTTATACATTGATTAATCCCTAGTTTTATTTGGTTGTCATTTGTTTCAAGGGATAAAAACTTGTTACTATTATAACTTGTTTTACTATTGTGATTTATCATTTTTTATACAAATTTGCAACCATTAGAATTTTCTTGATTTTTAGTGTTTGAGGATCACTTTGCACTAAATATTGACTTGATAATCATTTTAAATAACCTTAAATCCACATTACCTCAAATCTAGAAATTACTTTGAGTAATAACCTTATCCTCACCTTTCTTTATATATTCCATTAGAGGTAAAAACATAGTTACCAACTTAATGGGAACGGGGGCAGAGAGGAAGAGACTGAGCGGGCATGGGGTCGCGGACGCGGGTAAGGCGATTCCGAGAATCTCCCCCCAACCCCCAAAATATCATATGACCTTTTTTTTGTTTTTTTTTTTAATTGAACTTTTGTGTTTTAATAAAAAAAATGTGTTTTTATTTAAATTTTTGTAATTTGATTTTTGTTTTTCTTTATGTTTTTCATTTTTTAAGTTTTAATTTGTGTTTTTCATTTTTTTTTTTCAGACAAATAATTTTTTTTTTTTTTTTTTTTTTTTTTTTTTTTTTTTTTTNNTGTTTTTTTTAAGTTATGTTAAAGTGTTTTTCTTAATTTTTGGTTCTTAGTTTTTTTGTTGTTTTGTTTTTTTTTTAAATGTTTTTTTAATCTGTTTTTTTTTTCTTTTTTCTAAGGATTTTATATTATATTTTTCTATTTTTTAAGGTTTATTTTTTCATTGTTTTTTAAAATAATAATATTAATAATTTTTCTTATTCATATTTTTTTTTAAAGGTGTCATTTTTTCATTAAAAATAATATTGTTTATAGAGTGTGTTTTTAGTTTTCTATATTTTTTAAAGTAAATTAAAAAAATAAAAATAAAATAGTTCATAAATTTTTTTTAAGTAATACGACTTATGATCCAATTTTAATATTCTTTTGGGATGACATCAATTGTCAAGGCCACTATTTCAATTATGTGATAATTTTTACTCCAAAAATAAAAGTGGTGCTACTGGTAGCACTACTTTTTTATTCGATGATAAATTTGTCACCATGGTATCAAATGTCAAGATTGTGATTTGAATTGAGTTTCGATTTTAGCCACCCCACAAAAAAGGGTGTTACTTGTAGTGCCAATTTTTTAAATGGTGGTAAAAATAATCACTAAATGCGACCTCTAAAAAAGCGATAACTATGAAGAGTTATCGTTAAGTTGGTAACTTTGTTTCAATTCAATAGCTAAATAGGAGGCCTTAGAATTTAGTGTGTCTTGCCTTAGGATTCCTTCAAGCTACTAGGGAAGCCTCCCTTGTATTGGATTTATCCTACACTAAAATGAGGGAACTTGTTTCCTAGGTGATAGTGGTAACATCTTCTAATGTTCCACTCATTTTGTACCTTGT